>BMAW01059970.1:421072-458375 GCA_019974015.1 Nephila pilipes | reverse complement strand
ATATACATAATTCAATAAAAAAATACAGTTAATCAACCTTGAAATTAACTTTAGATAGTCAAGTATTTATTAGAGAAAAACCATTAAATTAAATATTTAAATTGATTTTCATGCATAAGGACAAATGCTTAGCACTAGTTTTGTGTGTAAAAAAAGTAATAAATATGAGTGGTTTTATATATATATATATATATATATATATATATATATATATATATATATATTAATATATATGCTATATATATATATATATATATATATATATATATATATAAAACAAATTTTGTTGAAATCATAATATAATAAAATATACTGTAGTTCTCATTATTATTCTTATTTTCAAATAATGTGTTTCAGCAGGAATCTGGAAATATAATTATTTTTTATACATTTCCCCTTTTTCTGAGCATTTACAAATTTACTTAATGCTAATTAAACCATCAAATTTCCCCAATAGGAATAAATTTCAACACACATAAATTAGATATTCCAAGATACAAAAAGATGGATAAATGTCCCTGGTAAAATTTTATTACCTGTTAAAACAAATCTGTAACGAGATTTTATGAAATTTGATTTTAGATATTTCAGGAACCTATCTTCTACTTCATCAGAGGTTTCATCAGATTCAGTAGCATTCAATAAATATAAAGTGACTTTTAAAAAAGCCTAATTAAATTTTTTTATATTCAAACTAAATAAAATTGATAAATATATTTTTAATATAAATTTGGTTTCAGAAATAATAAATTTTCAATGAGCTTTTGAAAATAAATTTATGATATTACAAAAAAAATCCTTTTCACTGATATTTCGTAATGTTTTGATATTCTATAGTCATAAAAAATCATAGGTATTATACTGCTTACTATGTAGAAAATTGTGAAACAAAAACATAAATATAGAATTTAAAACAAGCAAAAGATAACCAAGTGAATAGTTTAGATACTCAGTTATGTCAAGTAATTTAATTTTACATATTGTCTATATATAGTTTTAGCATTCAGAATACATGCTATGGTTAAATATTATTTTTTTGTTATTCGTTACCTGCTGAAACAGGTGTGCAAAGAAATAAGTAGTAGATGGTGAAGAGCAATCCAGTATTCATCAAAGAGTGTTATTTATACAATGTATATATATATATATATATATATATATATATATATATATATATATAAAACCAAATTTTGTTGAAATCATAATATAATAAAATATACTGTGGTTCTCATTATTATTATTATTTTCAAATAATGTTTCAACAGGAATCCTGAAATATGAGTATTTTATACATTTCCCCTTTTTCTGAGCATTTACAAATTTACTTAATGCTAATTAAACCATCAAATTTCCCCAATAAAGGAATAAATTTCAACACACATAAATTAGATATTCAAGATACAAAAGATGGATAAATGTCTCCCTAATTAAAATTTTATTACCTGTTAAAAACAAATCTGTAACGAAATTTTATGAAATTTGATTTTAGATATTTCAGGGAACCTATCTTCCTACTTCATCAAGAGGTTTCATCAAGATTCAGTAGCATTCAATAAACTATAAAGTGACTTTTAAAAAGCCCTAATTAAATTTTTTATATTCAAACTAAATAAAATTGATAAATATATTTTTAATATAAATTTGGTTTCAGAAATAAATTTTCAATAGACTTTTTGAAAATAAATTTATGATATTACAAAAAAAATCCTTTTCACTATTTCGTAATGTTGATATTCTATAGTCATAAAAATCATAGGTATTAATACTGCTTACTATGTAGAAAATTGTGAAACAAAAAGCACATAAATATAGAATTTAAAACAAGCAAAAGATTAACCAAGTGAATAACATCGATTTAGATACTCAGTTATGTCAAATGAAATTTAATTTTACATATTGTCTATATAATTTTAGCATTCAGAATACATACTGCTGGTTAAATATTTTATTCGTTGGTTGCAGAAACAGGTGTGCAAAGAAATAAGTAGTAGACAGGTGAAGAGCAATCCAGTATTCATCAAAAGAGTGTTATTTATACAATGTTACAGGATTTGAGACTCAGTACAAATGATCAGTTGTGCATCTTATCAACTTAAAGAGTGACAATTTATCCGATCTCCCCATGTCTCCTTTTGTTATTATATATGAAAACAAAAACAGTTGCAAAGTATTTATCCTCTTATAACAGAGTGGCTTCAGGAAAAGATAAATAGTATTTCTCAAAAGGGATTTTGAGTGCATGTTTACCATAATGAAGAACAAACAAAAAGAACAAAATAAAAAATTTCTTTCAACATTTAAAATAAATAACATTCTTCTCTTGAAAATTTAAATACCTATTAGGTAACATGTAAGTTATTCAAATAATTATTCAGAAAATTAAAGATTTATCTTAAATGAGTAAATGAAAAATAAGGTAACTCTACATTGGATTTTTTCACAGTTTATCGGTACAAAAATCTAGTGCTAAAAAGTACTATCTCTAAAAATTAAAACATCCAAAAGAAATAGAAATGCAGATTAATTCTAAATCAAGAACCAACTTTTTGGCATCCATGGGCCACATTAGAAGACGAGTAGTTTGGGGCTGCACAAAAATAAACTCTAAATCATTAATAATAGCTCATGTGCAAATAAATAAATAAACAAAACACATTTTGTACTTTAAAAAGAAGTGTTTCTTAATAAGAGATAAATACATATACTATTTTCAACGGAACCAAAAGAATTGTCCCTTAGGCAGAGGTGCCCCTTACAAGAGGTACTACAGCATATAATTAACATATTTAAGTAATTTAAATTTAATAATTTATGATTTTCGAATTATAAAGATAGCAATATAGAATAAGATTGACATTGTTTCATATATCTGATATGACATAATATATATAACATTTCATTATAAGTTTTATCAGAATAAAAATATCTAGAAATTATAAATAGTGTAATGTTTGGCATTGAATTTTCGGAATTAATGCATCAATATTTGGTTCATTTGGAGTGGTTGCAGTTCTCAAGGTCAAGGTGTTCATTTGATATTCTAGTTTTAATTTTCCTCTTAGTGTGTTGCGTTTTTGAAAATAAATGCTCACAAACGAAGGTGCTTCTCAACAATGACATGAATAACGAATGGTTGTGCAGCGAGAGATATTTTTCTTGGGGCATGTATGATTTTTTTTTATTAAAGCCCAATAAATAAACTTTTTGAATATTCTCTTTAAGTGGGCTGTTAGTTAAGCAACTCTAAATATTCTATATGAAAATCGACTGCAAATGGAGTTGTAAAAATAAAAAATAAAAAACATTTGTATATTTTTCGAAAATCATGAAATCTATTTTCATATTTTTTTTTCAAATCACAAAGAAGGGCTGCATTTATCCCTTTTCTCTCCCTTTTTAGGATTAAGTTCGATCAAGTTGTAAAAATGCAAACGTGTGCATGCGTGTGTGTGTGTTACTTGAGTTCGCCATAATATCAATTTCATTTGAAATCTTTTTAATATTTGAACTCGACTAAGCTACCTTACTTCTGTAACGTATATGATATCGCCATGCTTATCATCCGAACATTTAAGAAATACTTGGAGTTGGCAATAATTCAATCTCCGGGTCCTTATGAAATTCAGAGATTTGATAATGATTTGTATGGCGGGATCTAATTTCAAAGCTTTTCCGCATAATTTTTTTTTTTTGTGTGTGTGTATTATGCAATGTACTTCATCAAACGAGTTTCCAAGGGAAATAGGATCGTTTTTATTATTATTTCTTCCTTTTTTTTTTTTTTGTCTATCATAGCTCTGAGTCAATACACGTAAATACACCAAATGCGGTAGAAAGAGACAAAGAAAACTACGTTAACGGTTTTTTTTTTCATTGCTCCATATAAATTTCTTGATGTTGTCGAATCATTTAATGGTACTAAAAAAAGCTACGTCTTCAGTTACAATGTAATCGTCATAAACTATATCTAATTCAAATGGCAAATTAAACCATATCATTAGTAACAGAATTCTCATTCATAGCCAAAGAATTAAATTTAAAGCCCCAAACCTTACTTTTCAAATGCTTTTCAACCGGTTTTCCAAGCTCCTCAGTTATCCAGTCAATTGATGATGAGACAAATTGATTTTAGGGAAGTCGTCTTTCTTATCAGGGAAAATTATATTTGCCACACTTTCCATGCTTTGCTTAATAAACTCGCCTTTTAAAAATTATTCCAATTTTTCAGCGATTAAATTTATGACTATATAACTAGCCTTCTCAAAAGATTCTGTCTCAATTGTAATGTAGTTTTAAAAAAAATTTGCAAATGAATATTCTTCATTCATTGATATATTTCTCTTTTTTAATTACAAGATTTTGTTGAGACACAGAAGTCAATTTAATGTTTTAAAATTTGAAAATTACTTTCAGATAAAGGATAATAATAGAAATAAACTATAATATTTGTTTATATGGAAGAATTTCAAGGAAATAGAAAACAAGACTATATAGCGTGTTAAAATATGTTTATCTAAGTCAGATAAACATATTTTAATATAATAACAGAATAGAATAGATATAATAGAAGACAAAACCCGATGAGTGAATAACTATTTCGTTTTATTCACATTAAATTTGTTCAAACACTCTCAAAATCAGTTCCATTATCTTGCCGTATAATGTTCACAAACTGAACCAAATAACGAAATATGTGACATAACAAGTTAATACACGACTGGGATCATAGTCCATTTGATTGCAACAGTAAAATGAATCTTAGAGGTATGGCTCTTTCTCTTTATTTGGGTTCTCCCAAAGAGCAAGTGCGATTTCAGACCAAGCAGTAGTAGACTGAACGGATGACAGGGAATGTAACAGTTGTTAGTTTTAAATGGAGATCGTCTCTCTCTCACACTTTCTTCACATTCAGTCTACTTACATCTCCAAGTAACTATCTACAAGACACAAAGGCCCCTCTCGTACTCACTCCTACTTATGCAACAATGATGCAGGTTGAATACAGTTCCTCTAGGCACGTGGTAACTTTTTGTTTTACCCTGAGTTCTGTTCTAACGAGTACAGGCCCAGGTTGTTGTCCACTTAAACTCTTAAGAATATCAGCCAAAGAGGCAGAAGCTACGATCCTTTCTGGGGGACTTTTCCTATGTTTCGTGGGGAGGGGTCCTTTGTCCCTTGTAAGTTGTGCATCTCAATTGTACTAAGACTACTTTACTACTTCTTCGTGTTCTGATCACCACTTACTCTTTTTCCTGCTCTCTGCGACCTGAACCAATTGCTGCATTGATAGTTCATGTATATCTTGTAAATATGTGTCTATTAGAGAGCGAAACTGCCGTCGTCTCCTGAGAAGCATTTTTAAATTGAAAGAATGACGGATTAATAACAAAAAAATTACTAGAAATGTAGTTACCACAAGCAGTGGAAATAATTATTAAAAAGATGAAAAATTACTGTTATTCCTTTAAATGTCACGAGAGATGAGAAAATGTTACAATAAACAATTAAGAGTACGTGAGACACATGAAATAACAATAGACTTGTACACAGAAAATAATTCAAGCACATGATACAATGAGATAAAAAGGAAAACAATTATTCGCAACATATATCATAATACATGCAAACAAACAGTTTACAATTGATATAATAATTTCACACAAAATCCCTGGTTTAAATTCATTTAAATATATTAGCGTGGTTTTAAAAATTTGATCACCAAATATTGGCAGAAAAAATATTGAACACTCTTATTCAACAATATAAACATGATATGGTAAACATGAATACATGCGCTCGCTAACCATTTTGATTGTTTTGAAGGTTCAACTGCGTCATTACTTACTATCAGCAATCATTGACGAACCATTGAACTTGACTCCGGCTTCTCAGACAATTAATATCCTCCCAATACACTGGGATTTCAAATCCTGTTATTATAACTGTTCTTTTTTAAAATGCAGCAGTGTCGATAGCCTCTCATGCACGTGGTATTTTCCACAACAGTTCAAGTAGTCGTAAATTGACGGGTCATTACCGTGACAGTTTCATCCCCATCCTGTCAACATTTCGATATTCTGTGAAGGGGGGGGCGGAATTTAAAAGTCTCGACTTTATCTTTTAAAACATCTTTTAATTTTTTTTTAAGTTTAGGGTTGCTAACTACATTTCTTTCCTAACTTCTATCATGGAGAGGTGAAGAGGAATTTATCTTTGTCCCCGGTTTCTCTAAGTGATTCCAAAATATTGTTTTTTTTTTTTTTTTGTAGGAAAAAGGTCTAAGGGACATTAGCACTGGAAAAGTACAAAGATAACTGGGCATAACTTCCATAATCACCATGAAATTACTTTGGAATTTCCATTTACTAGGATCTGCTTTTTCATGAATTACATTTCGGTAGATTTAATTGTAATAATTTTTCAAAATACTCTGTATTGATTTATGCTCGATGGGGCTGCGAAAATTTTTCTTTTTCTGATGGTTGTTCACTTGAGACAGAAGATATAGGATAATGTTTTGATAGGTATAACACCTCTTTGGACTTGCATGCTGTGAATTTCATTTCTTTATGTCACAATTTTTTTTTCTTTAACACGAGATTCTGGGGTTCGCTTTGCAACTCCTGTTCGTAGGATATATGTAAGGTCACCGAGGGCAATACAAGAATTCCTTACAATATCTCTCAGGTGTTCATCACATGCTCATGTAGCCAGCCTGCTATTGCAATTTCAATTTTATTGCAATTTTTACAACCTTAAAATTATTAGTATCATTCTTATATAGATTAATATGTATATTAATATTATTCCTAGTTTGACCTACATACTGTTACAAAAATTTCTTGGTGAATGGGAGTGAAATCAAATCCAATATAGAGAATAAATGATGATACTTTATTCACGAAGTCTGAACAAGACAGGTAACAGAGCTTGGACAATAACAGCACAAACAGAAAACACAGCACTTCTACAGTTCAGCAACACAAATACTAGAACGAAAACAGCACTTGCAATGACAGTTATAATTGTATCACCAACATTTAGCTCAACAACTTACTAGTTCACACAATGAACAAATTTTCATAATAATACCCTGCACTTCCAAGGCAGGCTCTGACTGTTCCTGACGGGAAACATGTTGTTTCTCGTCGCTCACTCAGATCGCTACCGACATTTCCTCAGCAAATTACACTTGTCTCAATGTTGTCCGCTTCCTGTTGATTTCCCGATGAATTTCCCAATCAGACTCTAAAGACTGATCGACTAAGACTCGACATGTTTATATCTGTTCTGGCCAAATATGACGTCAAAGGAAACATTCAGGAAAAGAACATAATTTCTTCCCAATCGAATTTTTGCCAAGATTCCAGAACTTTCAAGAATCATCTATTTGTCACCGAATTTAAGAGGTCATTTCTTAAACTTTTCTTGTCTGATTGATGACATCTCTGAAATTACATCCTTTCCGTTATAAGAGAATTGTTGTAAGGAAGCCTCAACACGTTTGTAACAGATAAATATTTATATATAAAATTTAGATTTTATATAATTACATATATTTCATCTCTCATTATTAATAATATTATAATTTAATTTATCAGTTTAAAAGTTATCATAGTGTTACTCCCTGTCTTCAAAGTTTGATGTCCTAGTAGTCTCATCACATACAACTATAATCAATTTTTCTGTACGAAACCACCCGATGAATGTGAATGGCTTGGGGTTGGGTGATTTCTGAGCTCAGAATGTAATAACCTTTTGTTTCTCCCAGTTGCTAAGTATCCTCTCCGTTGCTAGAAATTCACTCGTTCGCTAGTCAGTTTTATCCCTCGCTTCTGCCCCTATGTTCGCTGGCCAGTTTAGAACATTGCTTCTAGCTCATTCAATCATTGGCCTGTTTAGTTAGCTCTCTAGCAAGCAAGAGTACACTTTCCAAACTTACCAATAAATCACTTTTGTAATTCGATGAGGAAGGTGTATCACTAAATTTTCCAAAGAGCATATCACAGGGCAAATGCAGCCTTTGCTCACCGCATACACTTGGACATCAATAGCAAGATAGTCATTTGAACATAAGGTGAACACTTGAGAGGTCTGGCAAAGAATTCCTGTACTTCTCTCAGTGGGCCTTGGTCATGACTCTGCGGTGTCCACACTTAGCAAGCTCGTTGGTGGTTCCCCTCATCCGGACATGGTCCTCAATCTGGACTCGTGAGAAAGGGCAAACAAAATTTCCGTTTCTCATGAACTTTGACCTAATAGAGTCAAATTCTCTTGGGAACCAAGCACACCCCCATATCAGGTGTCAATTCCTGCCCCGATTGGAGCGCTCAGGACCAATAATTGTTTTATCACTTTCAGTTATACAACCAAAACAAAGGAATATGTCTTATGGTTTTGGAAGAGGCGTGGTCAATTCCACTAGACCTAAAATTTCCAAAGAGAAGAAACATGCAGAGCTCTTCAAAACGTTCCACTAAAATGTCATGTCCAAAGACATTGCAATATTTTTTTAGCGTGCGACGCGCTCCCCAAAATGCGTAGAAAGTAGAAGTGCGACAAACACTTTATTTTGTAAATATCAACTTAAATATTTTAAATTAACTGTAAAAAAAATAGTGTAAATAGTTATATTAATATCACATATTTATCATTTAATGCAGCCAAATAACTATGACATTTAAACTCCATCATCAATTACATCTCCAGCAAAAGGACATCCTGGATTGCTTCATCAGTGCTTCATGTCAACAAAGTGGTTTGAACTTCAGCACTATAAGCAACAGCTTCCTCTACGGCTTTATCAATCTCCGCCATCGCTTCTTCAGCTTTACTAATTTCTTTGGAAATAATTTCCCGATTTTCTTTCTTCACATTTATTGGGTCTTCGTTATCTATTTTCTCTTCGAAGTAACTACATTTTCTATTTGAATCACTTCAGTAGAATTGCCTTCAGACTCTTCAGCTGTATTATTCTTAGTAGCAATATTCAACACTAGAATCGGCATCGACTTTCCGTTCCTTGATCCAAGACTTCAATTCTGTCTTTATTCTTGACATTATTTCCTCAAACAAGAGTTTTTGTCCGGCTTTCATCTCCTCCAGAAAATGTTATTGTTCAGTTTTCATTTCCATCAAATCTTTCACCATTTCATCTTGGCTAGCTTATCGTTCGGCTTTAATCTTCTTCAGAAAACATTCTTGTTTGGCTTTCCACTTGGCTTCAATCTCTGTTATTAAAGTAAACAATTCTTCAAATGTATCATCCATTGCTCTGGTCACAAGTATTCACAAATTTTCTGGGTGAATTGAAATAAAATCAAATCCACATCACTGAGGATAAACAAGAAAAAATGGCACTTTATTATTATTTTTACTTTTATTCTAAACAAGATGATACAGGTAGCAGAGCTTGGACAATAAAAGCACAATCAAGAAAACACAGCACTTCTACGGATTAGTGACACAGATACTGGAACAAAAACAGCACTTACAGTGACATTCACGATCGTATCAGCAACATTCAGCACAACAGCTTACTAGTTCACACAATGGACAAATCTTCACAGTAATACCCTACTCTTCCAAAACAGACTCTGACGGTTCCCGGTACATACACACCACTTCTCCTCATTTGGGTCACTAAAGACAGTTGTTTCGCAAATTACATTTGTCTAAATGCTGTCCTTTTCCAATCGATTTCCAGATCACCCCCTCCCCAAGCAGACTCCAAAGATTGACCGACACAGGCGCTCGGCTTATTTACACCTGTTCTGGTCAAGTTTGAGATTCCACAGAAAATTCAGAAACAGTCCATTATTTTCTTTCCAATCGAGTTAACGCCTAGATTCCAGCATATTCTGGAATCTTCCATGTGTCAACAAGTCGCCAAAACAGTTGCCATGATTTAGGGATCAGTGCTTAAACATTCCTTGACTGGACTGATGACATCTCTGTAAATCTATCTTTTCCTTTTTAAGAGACCTGTTGCAGGAAAACATCAACTCATGTTTGTATAACAAAGATATAAATTACATACATCATATATGCTTTGTACAATTACATATTTTGCATCTCTCGTTAATGCAAATATTGTAATTTAATTTCTAAGTTTTAAATATATATAACATTTCTTCTGACAAACCAAATAATGAGTTCCATAATTTTTACACTAACAAAAAATATTTTACTCTGCTTTCTTCAAAGTGCTGAAAATTGCTTTTATAAAATATCCAATGTCTTTTAAAAAATATATTATGTTAGCGGCCCGTTGCTTCTGTGTAAATTTAACGTCAGATGGCACCTCTGTTTCTTATATTTCGTATGCATAACAACGTGTATTAGTTTAGATTGATTTTTATTAACGTCACAATAGAAGCAACACGAGAGCTATTGGCGACGGACCTCGTAATTTTGAACCACGGTCAAGTGACGAGGACGACAGCTGAGCTGGTGCCTCTCTCTCCTAACTTCCACACCACGCCTATGGGAGGACTTCGGGCCCCGACAGATTTAACGTGCATCAGCCCCGGCTACACAGAGGGTCTTTGGCGGCCAAGGATCGAACCCGCCGGCCACGAATCCGAAGCCATGACCACTAGGCTACCGCGGCCACAGCAAAGTACATTAATAAAGATATATACAGTTCATCTGCCTGCGTGTGGTGTGTGCTTTCTTTGTGCAGTGCCGTGCCGCGCAAAAATATTTGATCCGTCGGGCCGGAGAGTGGTCGACTGCCTGTGGAAACTGAAGATTGAACTGTGAATCAGGAAAAGAGTAAAGAGAAGCGATTAGTGAAGATTGATGTTTAAGCTATAGCCGGGAAAGTGTTCGGCTGCTGTGGAAATTGAAGCTGTGGACTGATCTCGAAGCTTTGCGTTGATATTCATGCAGGAAAGGTTGTTTATTGTGAGTGGGCGAATTCAACGTTTTGGCTAGTGTTGATCTGGTGAGTGAAATTAGAGGCTAAATTGTAAATTCAATTGGGATTGTGCTGTTTTATAGTTTTACTCGGGTTTAATTGTTGTATTTGTTAATTACTGTCTTGCTTGATGGTTATGTTCAACGACAGTTTCATATGGGCTCGAAATTTAGTGTGAAACTGTTTTAGTCTAGTCTGCTGTGTATTTAGATTTAGATTCGGGTTTTATTGTAAGTTGTTTTAGTCTAGTTAATAGTGATTTGTGTAGTTTGTTTTATACGTGGATCCGAATTTTAATAGGAAGCTATTTTTGGTCTTGTTGTGTACCATATTGTGTAATTTTAATTCTTGTGAATGGTATAGGATAGCGTATTCACAGAGATGACTTTTAAATTTGAGTATAATTATAATTATGAGTATAATTATAATTATGAGTATAATTATAATTAAATTTAAATATAATTAATTTTAAATTCAATTATATTTACATTTAATTATAATTATACTCATTGCGCTTGCGGAAAAAATGGGCTTAGAGATTCTGGACGCAGCAAGGATGGAGGATTTAAAAAATTTAATTGAATCTACTGATTTGTATAAGGACAATAATGAATGTATGCAAACTATTATTATCAATATATTAGCGGAAAAGAAGGAAAAGTTGGAGAAGGAGAAAAAGGAGGAAAAATTAGAGAAAGAAAAGCGAGAGGGTGAGATAGAATTGGAAAAATTAAAATTGGCTAAATTGAAAAACAGCAGGAATTGATGAATGCGAGAAAGTGTCTGCATAACACATCCCTAGTTACCGGTAGTGGAGAACAGGGTTCCGTAACCGATAATTTGGAAAGTTTAATTAGAAGTATTAAAACTTTAACAATATCCGTACCAAACGTCAGAATCATTTCATTTATTTTTCCATTCTTAGAAAAAAGCATTCCAAAACAAATCCTAATAAACTAAGAGCCGAGATTCTGTTAAACATTTTGGGAGAAATAGTAAATAATTTACTGTCTTATGTTAATGAAGATTACCTGTGTAATTACGAAAAGATTAAGGAATTGGTATTGAAGGAATTTGAACCCACATCCCAAAAATGCTTAAATAATTTTAAAGGGGCTCAGAAGTTACCATCTGAGAATTACGTTCAATTTGCTTCTCATTTATGTGCATCCTTTGACTATTATTGCCAATTACGCAATGTGACTGACTTTAAATCTCCCTGTGATCTTATAGTTTCAGACAAGATTTTCGAGACGTTTGATTGTGAATTGAAGACCAATACAGGAATTAAGCAGGGGGAAGGTTTTTTTAAGCCTCAACAGCTCGGACGGGAGTGTGATATTTGCTATCCAGGGGAAGGGGTTCGAATAAAGTAGTCAATAGGAATGTCATGGGTGAATCAAAACGGGTGGTGGAAAACAAATGGCAAAGTACTCCAAATTGGCGGACGGATAAAAAAGTATCCAAGGTCTTTTTGTCGGAAACTAAAAATACAAATTGTGTCCATTGTAACAAATTTTCGCAACCCTTTCTACGTGTTCACAATTTAAAAGGCTTTTGGCATGGGAAAGAGCAGAAGTGGTCAAGAGAAATAATCTTTGTTTCTTTGTTTTTTGCTCCATAAATTGAGTGAATACCGTTCAGCCAAAAAATGCTTTTGTTCGAGGCCTCATCATATAATGATTCACACTTCCCACGTGAGGATTCTGGCAACCACTCGTTTCAGTTGAAATTGGATGCACCTATCTTTATTCCAAGGCAGAAAGAGGAGACTAGTTTTAGTTTTTATTAACGTCGCATTGGAAGTAACACGAGAGCTATTGGCAACGGACCTCGTAATTTTGAACCACTGTCAAGTGACGAATAGCTGGCACCCCCCTCTCCTAACATCCACACCACGCCAAAAGGAATACTTTGGGCCCCGACAGATTTAACGTGCATCAGCCACGGCAACATGGCGTCCAAGGATCGAACCCACGACAGAACGAAAACCACCGGCCACGAATCCGAAACCATGACCACTAGGCTACCGCGGCCACGGCGTGAGCGGAGAGGTTGCAACTTAAAATGGAGAAAATTAGTGCTGGGGTTTTGTGTGTTAGTGATGCGAGCATGGTCGTAAAGAATTGTGTTAGGACCTCGGTGGCAAATAAGGATAAAAGTTATGAAAAAGAGCTGTTTACGTTGGTGGTTAACAAAATTACTGATCTCATTCCAAATAAAGTAATTAATGTATATATTGTTTCGGAGCTCGTGCCATTGGTTGATCCTGGTTTTAGTATTCTAGATAAAATTGGCATGTTGCTCGTAGATGAGGTTTTTTATGAATTGCTGAACCCGGGGCAGATACACGCTGAAAAATCGCAATTACTATTGCAAAATACTGTGTTTAGTTACGTTGTTAGTGGGTGTGTCGATGAGGTGGTGGAAGATCATGTTCATTGTGGGTTAATTCTTCACGACTTAAACAAAACCTTGAAACAGTTTTGGGAGGTTGAAGGCTTCGATGTGGAGTGTGGGGGAAATACAGAGGCATCTTTGTGTGAGGAACACTTTGTGCATACCCATAAGAGGAAAAATGATGGTAGATATGTGGTGTCAATGGCCTTGAGTAGGGACGCATTATGTTAAGGAAATTCTAGAGACACTGCTGAGACAACTTAACTCGTTGTGGAAGCGTATATCTAGGGATTCAGGGTATTTGTTGTTGTATACGGTATTCTTGAAAGAGTATGAGAAGTTGAGTCATATGGAGAGGGTCTTTGAGTCCAGTGAACCGCCCACGCAATACTATATGACCATTGCAATATATCACGCAATACTTTATGACCCTCTGGGTTTCTTAGGTCCCGTACTGACTAAGACAAAGATCCTTCTACTCAATTATGGCAGCAGAAGCTCAATTGGGATGACTTATTGATCGATCCAATTGCCGAAGAGTGAAGGCAATTTGTGATGACCTTCAAATGCATCGAGAACGTTATGATAAATCATTTTATTCTGACCAATGCCTGATTAAGAATTGCCCTTCAAGGATTCTCAGACACCTCTCAGGCCATCTATGGAGCTATTGTCTGAAGGGTGACCATTCTGACCAGTATGTCACGTGTTGCACCAATTTGAGTAATTTCAATACTGCGACTGGAGCTTTGTGTCTGTGTTCTTCAGGCTCAGCTTATACAAAAAATACGGTCCTATATAAAAGTGGAGATTAGTGATATTGTGCTTCTCACTAATTCAATGATCGCATTGGCATGGTTAAATACACCGGTGAATCAATTGAAGACCTTCATAACTAATCACGTCTCAGAGATACAGAGATTGATAGAAAAATGTATTTTGACCCATGTATCATTGCATCTAAATCCTGCTGATCTTGTTTCGCGTGGGTTAAGCCAACATGATCTTCCTGACTCAGAAAAAAAAAAGTGGAGGAGGCCACTGTTTCATGAGCAAGGTAAGTTATCAAGTGTGCAATTCGGATCTGGGCTGCTGAACAAAAATGACTATTTTAATGAATTAAAAGCCAACATGATGTCTGAAATACCTGTGCCTAGTTTCTGTGCTTTGGCAAATTGTCAACAATCTCTTTTGTCTGATTTATTGTGTATCAATAATAACTATGTAAAAATTCTTCATTAAGTTATATATATTAAGATTTATAAATAATGTGAAAAAGTCTCTTAGAATGTCTGGCCCTCTTTGTGCTTCAGAGATGGAACAGGCTGAAACTAGATTGATTCAGAATGATCCAGGTGGAGATCTTTTTTAGCTGAGATTCAAGCCCTTCAGTGCTAAAAAGGTGTAATGTCAAATAGTAAGCTCAAAGCCTTAAATCCCTTACTTGATGATGATGGGATTTTGAGAGTGGGAGGACGCTTGAGTAATTCGGAATTGCCCTATGTTGCCAAATATGCAGCAATTTCGCCTAGTTATCACAAATTGATTCATCAGATAATTACTCATTTTCATAGGCAAAATTTTCATGTTGGTGCTTCTTCCCTTATGCATTGTGTGAGACAGAAATTTTGACCACTACACGGTCGGTCTTTATGTAGAAAGGTAGTACATGACTATGTAGTTTGCTTCACATCTGACGAATTTATTGCAGCTCTAAAGAGATTTTTTGGTCGTCGAGGTAAGTACACAAAATTGTACTCTGACAATAGTAAAAACTTTGTCGGTGTAAATCAGGTGATTAGGAGACTTCTGAAATTGATTAAAATGCCAGATGAGAAACTTTCGGGTCTCTTGTAGACTGAAGGAATTGAATGGAGATTCATTCAGCCCAGAGTGCCATCCTTTGATGGATTATGGGAAGCTGCTGTAAAATCGGTTAAGTACCATCTTAAGAGAGTTGTGGGCAGGTCCAATCTGACTTATGAGGAATTTCTAATTGTTTGCATCCAAATATAAGGAATCTTAAATTCCAGACCCCCTATTTCCTTTAATGAGCAATATTGACAATTTAAATGTCCTCCCCTCCCCCCCCCCCATTTTTTTAATAGGTAGGCCAATAAATTCCATAGTCGAACCTAATTTAACTGATCTGAATGAGAATGCCCTCAAAAGATGGCAATGAGTAACCAGATTGGTGCAGCTCATTTGGAATAAATGGTACCAGGGCTTCCTAAGTGAGTTACAGCAACACAATAAATGGCAATTTCATAAGGAAAATGTAAAGATAGATTGTTCTCATCAAAGATAACAGGCTTCCTTTTAGACTGAGATGGGTGAATACAAGCGCGTAAAAAAACTCTCGTTTGTGTTTGCTGCCTATGCCAACTTAAAATTTTAAATTTTATAACTCTTTTAATCTAGTAAATTTTGTTAAATGTACAGTATTTATTATGATTGTGTTGTCGAATTGGATTTAATCTGTGACATGCCATACTGTATTTTAGAGTGTTACTTTATTCTGTGTTGAGTTGAAAGCTGTTTTGATGGCAATTGTTGAATGTGGGACAAGTCAACAGGAGGAGAATGTTTGCTCCCTGGTTCTTCTGTGTAAATTCAATGCCAGATGGTACCTCTGTATTATATATTTCATATATATATAGCAACGTGCATTAATAAAGATATATACAATCCATCTGCTAGCGTGTAGTGTGTGCTTTCTTTGTGCAGTGCCGTGCAAAAATGTATAAGTTAATTTAGTATTTAAGTAGATACTACAATTCATTCATGACATTACTATGTTACATGAAAATTTAATGATATAAACAGTAACAGAAGATGAAAAACATTTCAATTAAAATGAAATTTAAAATGCAATACAAACACAATATTTGTGTGTTCTTCAAAACGAATGATACAGACAATCACACAAATATACAATATATTACATATTTTACAATTTGTGCACAAATTTCAGGACCCTATTTACACATTATGCTACATTAGCAACTTTTGACTTTTTGTTTAATTTCTTTTTCTTTCCAAGAGGTTTATATACTATATGTATTTCAGAATCATAGTCCTCCCAAGTTTTGTAATGTGTATGCATAATTTTAGCTCCTTGAAGTATATCTAAGACGTTCTCTCGACTTAAAGCTATTTCGATGGCTTTCTCAGCAGATAACTGTTCTAAATCATTTTTGGCTATTGGTATGCTATCAATTTCATCTCCATTGATCTAAAATAAATAAAATATGCTCCATAAGTTGATTCAGAAAAAGAATGTATTTAATAAAATAAATTGAGTAAATGGTTCTGATAAATTTAAACTTAATGAGTTTAAGAAAAAATTTCCAAGTACTATAATTTCAGCCAAAAATATTTAAATAGACTATGTCAATTTAATTGCCAAAAACATCATATTAAAATATATCCAATTAAAAATTAAAATAAAGAAATATTTATGATAAAAGTAAGAGAGTAAAATACTAATCTTAAAAAAGACAGAATAAAATTTACACAGATTTCTTTAACATACATTTTACACGATTTCCAACAATCAGCTTAATAATATGATATAGGATAATATCAATAAAATCTTAAAATATTATGTAGCATAGCTTAAGTTATATATATATATATATATATATTCAAACAAAATAAAAAAAAATTTCAAACACATAGTTGACTACAATCAATATTATTTTCTTACAGAACCAAAATATCATTTTAAAAGCCATTTAATCCAAATTACATTCACAATACAAAACACAATAATTAGATCAAAAGTACAATGAAAAGTTTTCAGATTATTACAAAAAATAATTTTCACATACCTTAATTACTATTTCCATAGGGCAATCTGCAGAAATTTTAGGCCAGGTTTGATGCAATACAGGTTTAGTCTGAAACAAATGGAAAATTCAAAGACTACAAATAATTTTAATTAGGAATTACATCAGTGCTATAAAAGTTTGAGAAGAAAAAATAATAAAAAGATAAAAAAAAAAATGTAAACAGAAAATTTTATTTGAATAAATAATAATAAATTAATAAAAATAACATTTTACTTAGGCAATTGATAGCTTTAAAAAACTATATATCAGTAAAAACTTATTATGATGCAAATTTCAGCATTCAAGGAAACAGAATTATATTATTAATAAGATGGTTAGGCAGGAATTACCAAATCATATGAAGAATTTTTTCCAATAGCACCACTGCTGAATGCAGTCCACAATTCAGAAGTAAAATGTGGAGCCAAAGGAGCTAACATTACTAACAAATCACTCAAAGCCTTTTCAAAAGCATCACTTTGCGCCATAGCTTTAGGAATACGCTGCAAAAATAAAAATATTGTTAAATAGATACAGAGAATTAATATGACAAATTTTAATAAGCTTATAATTTCATAAGAATATTATGGAGACAAACTTAGTTTAATGGAATTCAAATTCAACAGAAAATGCAAAACTCCATAATTTCATACTAAAAATAAAAAAGCACAAATAAATTTAAATTTAAACAATTATAATATATTTATTTCACAACTAAGAGAAAAACATTGGTCAACAAGAGATTATCACTATTTATTTTCTATTTTTTATAAATATCTTAATTTAACTACATAATTAAAGTAATAACAATATTAATGGCTACAATTAAAAAGAATATACTTTAAACATAAAAAAAAAAATGCTCAATAACGACCAATTGTTGATCAATGTTAGAGTAAAATAGTATACGCTGATTAAAAAAGAAAGACACTTTATTTCTTGAAATGTTTAATGTTATTTATCAATTGGAACTTTAATTTCTTTTATAGAGTTTTCTTTAGATACTAGCCCTTTCAATTCAAGTTTAAATACCTACCACTTTATTCAATGAAAAAAAAAGTATATATGAATTTCTGACAGTAAAAAAAATTAGAAGGATACCTGTAAAAGTTTAATTTCTTACGGTTATTAATTTTTTGTTAAAGTTTATATTTGTGAATTCTGAAGCAAATACTATATTTATTTTCTGAAAAATAAATGTTTGCAAATAATATATTTTTATTATAATACCTAGAAGAGTACTTTTATTGGTATTTCATAAAGGTCGAGGCATAGCTTATAATAATAAAGAAAAAAGCATATGATACATTACCTGTAAGCTTAACATTTGTCATAATGCTATTTCAAATTTTTTGAAAAAAAAAACCAATATTCAAGAAATCAAAAAGAATTATCTCCAACCTTAAGAAAATATTACTTTTTAAGTTTAATAAATTATTATATATGAACATAAAACCTTTTTAAAGAATATTAACAGAATAATGTGACACTTGTGAGAAATGCTTTAGAACTGCATAAATATTTATAAAAAAAATATGAATGTAGCATTTTTAAAGAAATAATATACTAAAGAAATGAATAATATGATACATGTATTTACTTAATGTAGCAAAATGCTTTCAATCATAACAATTAAAATAGTCAGTGAAATGTATGCAGTATTAGAAATTAAATTTTTAAAAAACAGAGGGTAGAAAAAGGTTTAAAAAAGCAAGAAGTTCAACATGTACTGAATGTGATGTAGAATTTTAGTGTTATCATTATAATACATTTATACCTGCATGATGCATCTAATTCTTTACAAATATAACATCTTCAAAACATCCCACGTATACCCACTAATATGTCCATGTAGTATTTAGTAAAGGTGTTTGAACTTTTTTACATGCTCAAATTTATTTATAAAAATCCATGAGTCTATTCTGGTAAAAGAAATTAAATTATAAAAAAATACAAAAAATATTTGAAACCCATTTACAATTAACGCTATTGTTACAAAAACAACTTAATCTTTAGTAATTAATCTTACTTCTCCAAAAATTATTAAATTTTAAAATAAATTAACAAATGAAGTACAGAAGATCCTCAAAGAGTCGAATCTTGATATCTTCGATCTCTAGATAACCGAGATCGATCTACACAGAAAGTTTTTTTTAATTTGAAATGTGATCATGCAAATTTCCATAATAACATAAGACCAATGATGATTAATCAACGATCAAAGATCATTAGGAAGCAGTATCCCACTTAGAACATTTTATGGTCTATTTCAAACAGCAAGCAGACAACCAAATGAGCTCTTCTGCTGAAGCAGATGCGCTGTGATGAGGATTGCAAGCAGTATGCAAACCTCATGCAGCAAAAGCTTGTGTCCTTTTCCCCAACAATCTTTATCTAACAAAAGAAATGTCTTTAATCTTATGTAAATATGTTTCATACTCAATTTGTTCAACATGATTCATGTTCATATTACTTATAAATCATGTTCAATATGAACATGTTTTTAATAATTCCCCACAAAATTATAATTCACTGGTTCAAAAACTGTTCTTTGAAAGTTCCAAATTTAAAACTCAAATAATATGACTCAATTATTACTTACTCTTAACTCTCCTGTCAATCCCTGAAGTTTTGCAATGACTACACTCAGTTGCCTAGTATGAACATAGTTATGAGTTACCTGTAAATTTTTAAATTTAAATATCACTTTGAAAAAAATTGCACAAACTTTGTTACTTCTTAATGTAAGATTAAATTTAAAACACAGATATAAATAAAAATAGGGTCTTTAATAAAATAATTACATAGAAAAATGTATTCTTTTTTTTTTTTTTTTTTTTTTTTTTAATCTTTAAATATTGATACCAAAAAAAGAATTTTTTAAATATCCAGTATATCAACAGCAATATTTAATACCATAAAAAATAATACAATCATCAAACAGCTCGTAATCCTGCACTAAAAAAAGCAATGTAAATAAGAAAAAAGTAATTAATATAATTGTTCATTTCCTTTTTTAATTGTTCCAAGATATGAAATTTTGATATCAAATATAACAAAAAGATATCAACATACTTTAATTTTTTGCATTAAAAACTTGATTTTCTTACAAATAAATTACTAAACATTTCAAAATAAAATATTTTGGATAAAACAATGTAAAATGAAATAGTAAAAAAATTAATTAAGTAATATATATTTAGTCATTTCAAAATAAACCTTTATGAACAAAAATAATTTTTCAAACCTACTATATTTTAATGATTAAATAGGCTTAAAAATAAAATTTTAAGGAAATAACTAGATGTTTAATGTTATGAACCAGCTAGAGTTCAAAATTTTTATCAAAGTAAACAATACTAAAAGATGAGATACATAACCTTAATAACTTAATAGATCCACAGTGGATGTGCACAGCGAAACAAAATTGCATTCTTTTTTTCAAATTTGAATGATAATATTACAAAATACTTTATCCAATCAGCAAATTTTAACCAGATATATTGGTAAATGGATCTTAATCTTAAAGGAGCAGGCATGGACCTGAATAACAATTAGGACAGTCAGTACATAAGCACATGAGCAACCCAAATAACATTCTTGTTAATCTGTTAAGTAATTTAACTTTATCTGATTGCCTAAATTTTATTATACTATATAAGTTCCTTTACAAAAATTATATTTATGACTAAAAAGTCAAAATATAATTTTTCTCCTCAGCTCATTATGTTTTAGTGCAACAAATAAAAAATTTCTTGTTCATTTCAGTTTAATTAAATTTTCAAAATTTAATTTGTTCAAGTTCTTACAAAAAAGTAAGATAATATAACAATTATAATCATTTTTAAATGCTTCCACAAAATAAATGTTATTACTTCAAAAATGTACGAACTTTTTTGATATAATAATTCCTAGCTTCCTCGAGTTTATACTCATATTTTTGTACTTGTTCTGATGACAGATTTTCCAGTAAATTATTCAATTTCTTTTGCTGAAGGAAATCTGCAACTGTCAACCAAAGCCTCCATTGCCAATTCTTTATGCCAGGAAATACTGAGAAAGAAAAAGTTAAGAATAACATATTTTAATTCAGCCAGGAAAACAGTTCATGAAAAATTAAATGTTTCTTCTTATATTTATTCTTTGTAAGTAAGCATTGAACAGATATAAAAAAAAGCTTGTGTGAATAAAATATATTTATTTATTAAAATAAATTTTGATTTACACTCATCATTCCATTTCCTCGGAGATTGAGGAGCCACATTCCCCAAAATGAATAGGCGAGTAGTATCAATTCCATGCTCTTTGATAACTTCCTAAGTAAACACAAAAATAAATAATTTTTTTTAAAAAAAAAAGAATAAGTTTTCTCACTATTTGCCAAAAAAATTAGATCAACCACAAACTAAGTACATTTATAACAGTTTCCATCTAAATGAAATAAGATTAAATAACAAAATGTAGAATAATATCTTCATGTACATACTTGAGGATCTATACCATTATATTTTGATTTACTCATTTTCTCCCATTCTTCCATTACAGGTAAACCAGATGATTTTTCCACAACAACTGGTCCTAAGGGAAAAAATCTAGTACTCAATATATGTTTCATTAACAAAATAAGAAGAAAATTTGATACTAAAAAAAATTTCCTTAAGTAGGGGAGGGGTTGTGTTATTTTCAAAGTCCCTTAAAATAAAAATATTAAATTTTAACAGAAAATTGAATCTTAGAGACAACAATGACAGTAGCTTACAATTGTTAGACTGCAAAGTGTAAATGACATTTTAATACTTTTATTATTTTTCTGCAAATAAGAAAAATGAACTTTAAAATTGTGATGAAATTAAGTGACATTTTACACTCCTTTGTAGTTTGCTCATGAAAGACATGAATACTTTATAAGAAAACTATTAAAAGTAAAATTACTTCTCATCAAGTATTTTTCATTAAATCAATTATATCATCCATTTTAGAAATAAAAAATTATTTTATTACAAACTCTATGCAATTTGCTTATATTTTCAAAAATTGAAAAAGGCCATCAAGAAACATTCCAGTAGTGCTACATTAAGCATTTGTAAAGAAAACAAATTTACTCAAAATGATAGCAAAATAGTCTTAGATCTAAAGTAATATAATTGTCGCGTTGATTCTCTATATCTATTAATATTGTCTATGTTTCAGCTTTTGTTTTGTTCCGAATGGCAACGGTGTTAAAATAGGTATATGTAGTTTTTGGAATTCATTAAAAGAAAAGGTTGTGTTTACTTCTGAGAATGGCTTTGAGTTTTTATTTACGCCATAAATAAATGCCCTTTCATCCAAGAAATCCAAAGCAGAGTCTTTAATGAGAGTTTCTGAATAAGAATATTATCTGATTCGATGTCAAACCGTGACAATAATAATTCGAAACAAACTTAGGAATAAAATTATACATTCACAGAAAAATGAAATTTAAAAAGAACTTTCTTTTAAACATATCAAATTTAAATTTGAATAATAGTTTCAATAGATTTGTACTTGTATTAGACAATAATGATAGTTTTAATTATTTAATGAATTATAATTTAATTTATAAATAATACCACGTATTTTATTAGTTTAAATATATGAAAGGATCATTTTCTCTTAGTCAACTTTAAATAATGCTTACCAGAGAAATCTACTTCATCTTTCGTAATATATTTTCCACTGTCTTTTAAACGGTAACTTTTCCCCATGACCATACCTTGCATTAAAAGTTGAAGAAATGGTTCTCGAAAGTTAAGCCTTCCAGTACAATGAAGGAAATGACAGAAAAAACGAGCATAAAACAGATGCAATGCCGCTAAATAACATCAATATAACATATTTTAAAACACCATAAAATAAAGAAATTTTTATAAAACTTGGTACACTAAATTATCAATAACAATTCTTTTTTTTTTTTTTGAAAAAAAAATTTTTAACATTATTTTTCAAAAAAATATGACTTGAATACTTTTTACTTATATAATTAAAAATTCTGATACATTATTTCTATCAATAATTAATAATTTAATGGTTTTGGAAATCAACAAATAATTCGATTAAAAAACCCTAATTTCTTCAATAACATTAGAATACAAAACTCAATACCAGTAGAATGAATGTACTAATATAATCACATAATTCACTTTGAATAAAAGTATCATTTAATGAATTATTTCAAAACTTTACACAAAATTCTTATTTATTTTAACAACCATCCTGATACTGCAATAAAAACATATCATTACAGCTTGATATTCCAAATTTACATATTAATGTACAAAAAATGTTGTCCTCCAAAGTAATTCATATTTGAACAAATAATATTTAAATTTTCTAAATTTAAGAATTTTAATCCTTCAGAACAATAATTAATTAACTTTCCAATTTTACAGCATTTCAGGAATTTCAATAAAACTTATTTTAAAAAAAAAACATAATTAGAAGCATTACAATTTTAAATACACAATAAGAACCTACCATGTTCTTTACCACCAATATATAAATCAACAGGCATATATTCATTGATTTTATTTATATCAAAAGGTTCTGATTTATTTTCCACATCTAGATATCGTAAAAAGTACCAGGAACTATCAACAAAAGTGTCCATTGTATCCGTTTCCCGAGTTGCTAGCCCTCCACATCTGAAATACAAGTTTCAATAGTATAACAATCAATAATCTTGACAGGAAATGTCCAAAAGGTGGGGAAAATAAATAAAGTTAAAAATGTGCAGGTATTATTCAGGAAAGATATTGAATGATTTTAAGCATTTTAAAATAACATTTTAATGTAAAATTATCTTTAAAATAAACATTTTAATGATATATTCCAGACCCTTTTGTTTTTAAAAAAAAGATTTAATTTGCATGCTTTTTTTCGGGGACCTTTGTATTTAACTTGATTCTAATTTTTAATTCATAGTTTACATTTAATTTGAATTAAAATTATTATTTATAATTAATGCTTTTTTTATTATAACATTTAGTAAGTTTAAAATTAGGATAACATTTTTAACTTGATTATCTTGGTTATTTTGATATTTTACCGATTTTTCAATTATTTCTGTAGCATTTGTAGCTTTTTAATTTTAAAAAAAAATTTAATAAGGTTTTTAGAGGTTATAATTTATAATTTAGTACGATTTTGTGAAATGTAAAATTATGTCTAACTAATACACACATATATATACACACAAAGATTGCAAAATTAAGAGAATTATCTCTTTTTACATAAAGTATTGAACCATAAGTACTGAATATTCAAAGTATGCCAACATTCAGAGTCAAATATGTAAGCTTACATGTGCGTGTTAGCAGAGATGTGACTGTGGAAGGGATATAAGTGCATGATGGGTTGTCAATGATTCATGTGCTTGTACTCCTTCAATACATTTGCCATGTTTCTCACAAGAATTGGGCAAATTTTATAAGGTAAAATGAATCATCACAAACATAAGAATAATGGAATGAAATGGGGAATTGTCAGTAGATTGAAGGCAGGCCAATCACTAGCACAAATGGTTACAAAGTCCAATGTAACTCCCAGCATGGTTTGCAATTTTTGAAATAACTTTCAATAGACTGGATACATACTGAGATAATCTGGACAAGATTGACCAAAGTCCACATCGATGAATGAGGATGGCAACACAAGACTGCTACAGCTGTGCAGACTTCATGTGAGCTGTAGATGGCTACTGGAACATGAGTTGCAAGAAGGATTCAAGAGAGAGAGAGAGCTATATAACAGAAAAGCTGTTACCATCCTGCTCATTGCAGCATACAAGAACATGGTGCAGTCAACAAACTCCTCAGATCAGACTTCAGCAGTGCACCATGCTTTTTACAAACAAGTCAAGACTCCATCTGGACACTAATCAAGAGCCTGGGACACAATATCATCTCTCCCTTGTGAGGGAAAAGAATCATTATGGTGGTGATGTAATGGTTAGCAACATGTTGCACAACCGCACATCCCTGCAGGTGTTTACAACGGCTACCTGACTCCTATGAGGTATAGAAAGATTTTAGAGCACTAAGACTGAATTTTAAGTGGTTCAGTTAGTACTGAGTTCCTGTTAAAGGATGGCAAAATTTGTCTATAAAGGGCTCAGATGGCTGACAAACATCTGAAAAGTGAGATTATTCAACACACAGATTGACCAGCCAAATCTCCTAACCATAACCCTATAGAATATGTTTGGGACTCTCTTCAGAGAGCAATTGCATTTCACCATTCTGTTCTAGAACCCTCTTGGAGCTAAAAACTGCCTTGCAGCAGGAGTGGGCTCTACTGCTACAGGAACTCTTCAACTGCCTCTTGTTCAGTTCACTGTAACAATTTGAGATCGGAACATGCCCCATATTAGATTCATTTTGAGTTGGATATCATAAAATGGATTATGGACATCCCCATAGTATGAGCTTTAAATACATAAAATGACTTTTGAATGTGCATTCCTTTCCCTGTTATAAATATATATTCAAACAAATTTTCATTAAAATCTGTCCATTAGTTTTTCAGAAATTTAACATAATATATAAATCCTCTTAATTTTGCACAGAATATATGTGTGTGTATGCGTGTGTGTATGCATGTATGTATATATATATATATTCAATTGTGGTTTTACATTTTTAAATAATTTTAACATTGAATTAACTTCCTTGTGTATTTTAAAAAATTGTGTGTGTGCATTTGCATGTGTGTGTGTTGCATTATATAATATAGGTTTTTCTAACCCAAAATACTTTTCAGGCTACTTTTTATTCTGGCAGGGTGCATTATATATGTGTGTGCATGTGTACGTGATGAATTCAATTTAGCGCCTTTTTAATTTTAGCTACTTTAGCAAAAATTCAAATTCTCAAGTTAAAAATTACTAATACTTTCACCTCTCAAATCATGGGAAGTTACTAAACCTCCAAAGCTCCATTAGATAAATCAAAAAATTCTGCAATATATTAAGGGAAAATATATTTTACTGAATCAAATGTATTTGTAGGAAATATAATTTAAAAACTTTCCTATATTTAGTCTGTCTGGAACCATACACCTCTGGGGTCAAATATATTAGGCTTGCTGCACACAGACTGGCTGCTGCTGTATTGCATGATCTGAGTATTACAATCCCTCTACTCATCTTATACAGCACACTTACGTTCTTTAGTAAGTTTGCTGGGTAGGTATTGTGTATTGCCCACTTACACAAGACAACCAGCAAGC
This sequence comes from Nephila pilipes, assembly GCA_019974015.1. Taxonomy (NCBI): domain Eukaryota; kingdom Metazoa; phylum Arthropoda; class Arachnida; order Araneae; family Nephilidae; genus Nephila; species Nephila pilipes. The sequence goes on along the minus strand of BMAW01059970.1, from coordinate 431,975 downwards.
TTTTTAAAATGAACTAAACTTTGTAATTGTTTCTGAATAATATTGAAAAAAAAAATGTGACAATAGTTAAATCAATGTATTGAGATATTACCAAAGTAATGGGATATGAAATGTACAACTTATGGCTTATGGTGAGATGTTCTTTGGTTATTTTATGTACAATAAAAGTTTAAATCTTTATTCAGATGACCCAGCTCCAAAGACTGCAGGATGACACCAGGTTGGCCACATGCAGCCTGCAGGTTGGCAAAGTATGATATAATGTTTCAGAGGTTATATCAAATATTGATTATGAAGAATTATTTTCTCTTTAATTTTGGTGAGGTAGGATTTAAGCAAGTTTCAAAGAAATGTATCATTGTAATTCAGAGGTTAAGCTAATTTTTTGGAAAAATCATCAATGTTTTTAATTTATTCATTAAATAATGGTCCATAGTAAAAATATCAGTAAAATAATGTTAACTGGTAAATTGGTGCATGGACATAATTCCTTATTTTGTTATAAAATGAATGTTTTTTTGTTTTTTTTTCCCACTTCAAAGAATTGTAGTTTTACATTTCCATCATTTTGACAGAAGTTTGAGATAATAAAACTCTACATAAATACACTACAAATCAATAATAAGAATGCTAAACTTCAAAATTTAAAAAAAAATACTTCTTTACATTTCATCCATTTTAAAGGGCTAAACTAAAAGTTTAAGACTTTAACAATCCAATGAAATATAAAATGAGCATACTTAGGACAACTAACTTTAATCCAGTCATCCACATTCTTTAAAGTAGTACTTTTTCCTTCAAAATCTGAGAATTTGGGAAGAAAAACAGGCAAATCTTCTTTATGAACTGGAACTGACTAAAAATGTGCAAAACAAAAAAAAAATTATAAGTAAAAAAGGACCAAAAGTGCAGGTCACTAAACAAATTCACAGGAAATATATAATTGTCATCAGGATAATCTAAAATTATATACATGCAAAACTGAATTTTCAAATGATAATATCATCATTTAATATAGTCCTGCAAGCTTGATTATATTTAATCGTTTTTTATAATTCAGAATTTTTTACTAATACTTATCACACATGTTGATTGTATTAATTAATGAACAAATTTTTTACAAGGAATTTACATTTAATTTTGCATTGTAACTATTTACTTATTGTCAATGTTAAACTCTATAAACTTTGATATATCTTCTAATACAAAAAAATTAGGATACAAATTCTAACCTTACAAATAGGACAATTTATTACAGGTATTGGTGTACCCCAATATCGTTGACGAGATATCAGCCAATCTCTCAGCCTATTACTAGCTTGGTAAACTTTAATGCCATTGCTTTTAGCTCTTTTAATAATTTCTTCCCTAGCAACCTTTCTATCTTTACCAGAGAACTGAAAAACAATTTCATTTAATTTAATTTATAAACAACAATCAGTGACAACACATTTAATATACCAAACAATGATAGCTTAATTATTTAAAAATAAGAAAAACACTTGTAGCCAACTTTACCTCAGCAGAATTTATAAGGTAGCTTGAAGTATCATCCAATACTTGAATAACATCTATATTATGCTTTGTGGCAAAATCTATATGCTTAGTATTTTCTGAGTTTGGGATCCCTGAAAGTAAGGAATACATTTTCCTAAAATAGTTATACATAAAAATTTATTTGCTGAACTAATTTGCTAATTGAACTAAAAAACTAATTTGCACAATAAATACACATGAACAAAAATTTAACTCTTTCACAAATTTCATACTTTAAGAATTTAGATACATTATGAAAGCAAATTATTTTTTATACACTGATGTGAGAAATTAAGAGAATTTTCATATTTTACTTATGATCTCCAGAACTACTGGACAGATTTTAATAAAATTTGGTGTGAACATAGGTTGATATAATACAAACAAAATAAACATTTAACAGTTATAATAGACACATGTTTGTGCATTACACTCATGGGAGTCTGAAGGTCTGAAACAGCAGTTGCAGAATACACAAAAAAAATGGGGGTATGGTCCCCTCTTACAGCTATACACACCTTGCAGCGTGATATCATACTGGAAATAAGGTAGTTTATCAGTGCCTTATTTCCAGTATGATATGGTGAATGAGTGGCAATTGGTCCCACTCATTCACCAACACTGTTTTTAGTTCCTGGATGGTTCTCGGGAGGGGGGAGTTGCAATTGCCCTCCCCAGAGTGTTCCAGACATACTCTGTAGGATTGAGGTCTGGAGACCTGGTTGGCTGATCCATCCGGCGAATATCCTCACTCTCGAGAAATTCATTGACCAAAAGAGCGCTATGTGACCTCACGTTATCGTCCATTAAGATGAACTCGGGGCCTACTGCACCTTGGAAAAGGCAAATATAGGGCTCCAAAACCTCATCCCTATACCTCACACCAGTCACAGAGCCTCTATCAAAGATGTGGAGATGTGTGCGGTCATCCAACATGATGCCTGCCCAGACCATTACACCACCACTCCCATAATTGTCGATTTCGTGGACATTGGAGGGTAGGTAGCAGGTCCCTGGCTCTCTCCATATCATACTTTCATATGGAGAAAGCCAGGACCCGCTATCTACCCTCCAATGTAAATGAAATTGACAATTGTAGCGGCTTTAAATTAAAAAAAATAACATGTAATACCAATCATACCATTGGATGCAGCCTATATCTGCCAAGGAATTCGTTGAAAATTTTTAAACTGTTGGGATCCATGCAAAGTATTACTTTAGAGACTTGTCTATAGAAGTGGACTAGTAAAAGGGTGAGCTGAACATTATTGAAAGTACTGTAACAGTTATTGCAGGTGATATTTTATACCTGTTTGTTTTGCTGATTTGCACAAGTGCTATATTTGTTCCTGTTGTACCTTAGACTTTGTCCAAGTTTTGCAACCTGTATTCTATTTTGTCCTGAATATTTGTGAATAAAGCATAATTTGAAATTATCCATCATGTTGGACCGATTTCATCATAAACCTTTGAGATTCAATTTTTGTAACAATATATTTAAAGCACCATAAGAAAACAGTACAAAATTAATAATAGTTCCCTTCTGTAAAATAATATCAATATACCATTGATGCTAATTTAAAAAAAAAATACTTGCCTAAATCACCACAAAAAAACTTATGAATTCAAATTAGGCTTCATTTATAAAAACATTTTAATATTTTTCCACTTCATGTCAATGCAGAAACTGAAATTTAGTATTATATCTTTCAACTGCAGGACATATGTGCCAATTCTCATAAGCTTATTACATATAACACTGTATTGCAAATATGTATATTTATTTAGAATAATAAATTTCTTTCAACAAAGTATTAATAGTCCTTTTTTAAAAAATCCAGTTAAAAGATTTTTACTGTAAAGAAATTACTGAACTTTTCATACATTAAATACATGTATAAGGTTTGCATTATATAAAAACTAAAAATTTCTCAAAAAAAAAAAATTGAACAAAATATATTCTTACAATTCCTTACTAACCTCATCAACATAAAATACCTAAAAGAGACACATATTTTAATACACAAAGGTTTTACCTAAACATGAATCTGTTGCAGGACTATGATCCAAGTATGAAGATACAAACACTGGTAAGTTTTTGCCTGTGAATGGATGCTTTACAGTTATATCTAAACAATAATCATCAGTTATAGAGTTACAACCATACAGAGGAGAATTGAAATTATTATCTGGGGAAATTCCAATAAAAGTAGCACCATATATTAACTCAGGTGTATTGGTCCAGACTGTTAATGCTTTAGGTAAAATGTCATTTTTATGATGCACATCAAAATGAAATATAAAGCCATCAGGTTCTCCAATCCAGTGCTTTTGTATTTTAGTAACATCTCTCCATTCGACCAAATTTGGATCATTTAACCCTTCATACAAATCCTGAAATAGAAAACTTACAAATAAATTAAATCAATAACTTTTTTATAACACACTTTTCTTTTATATGAAAATTTAATCACACAAAATATTTCAAATTTTATGTATCAAACATTTTGAATAATTTTGAAATAAAGCTAACAGTAGAGATCATGTTACAAAATTAAACAGATATTTTTCCTTCGGTCTTTATAGCCAAAAATCTTTCACAAAATCTACAATAATAAAAATGATTAATTAGTTGTTGTTTTTTATTCAATTGATTGGATCATAATAACAAACACAAAAGCAAAAAGGTGAAGGTGTGAGAATTCAAAACTCATTTCCAAAAGATATCCTAATCTAATGTAACAGTGATTATAACTGAAAGCAATATGAAATGGAAGCAAGGAGAGTGAGGCATCTCTCTCACTGTAGGTGTCATCTTCATTAAATAATAGTCTTTTTATGTTGAGGTTTAGAAGTCCACTATGAAATTAAGTTAATTGTTATTAACTTAGAATTATCTATAATGCAATTCTAATATAGTGTAGCGACTCCCTTCTACAACAGTGCCAGAAATTAAAATGTCTTATTAACTAGCAAAATTAGACGTCTTTTTAGCCTAGTTGGTTAAAACATGACAAAAAGCGATCAACTTTTCTTTGGATCCACAGGTCCAGGGTTCTACACGATACTGCTTCATGACCACCCCAATAGTATTATTTAAATTAAACAACTGATTCACTTCTAAAATAGTAAAAAGGACATTATCTACTAAGCAAAAATTTATAAAAGGGCTCATCTACTTTCTTGATCAAGCAATCACAAAAATATGCAGTGAATTCACGCTAGTGTCCATACTATTGCCATTAAACTCCAATTTATTCAAATGATATTTATTTTTTGTCTCTTTAGTCTTCTTACTCACACAGTAAACTGAATGTCATTTATTATTTCTAGCAAAAGCAAAATGTCAGCGATTCAATTCATATATGCATCAATATATGTACTTCCATTTTTACTTCACGAATGTTGAGATCAAAAGTTGGTTGGTTGGTTAGTTCACATTTTAAGGTTTTGAATGACTTCTTGAACCTTTCCAATTTCAAAATTTCATTCTTTTTTGTAAGTTGAGTGACGTATATTGCTGAAATGGCATAATTTTGAATATAAATTTTCTTTAAAAAATATTGTACAACAAAATAATCTTCAAACATTGCCTATTTTTAGGCTGAGGAAATTTAAATATAGCTTCTACTTTTCTGTATTCTAACTTCCCATATTCATTAATGGCAAACCTATAATGCTATATGCCTTGCTTTTGAAATTCACAATTGAATAATTTCTGGGTTAAATTCACAGAATGTAATCCTTCAAATGATTCAGTAAATTTTTTGATCATTTCTTCCCAATTTTTTGTTTGAATAAGTATGCCATCCAAATAGCATAATACACCCTTGATGCACAAAAGGCCTATTGCTTGACACATCAAACATTGAAACATTGCTGGAGCATTTGTTAAACCAAAAATCATTCTCTTGAATTGTCCTGTTTGATCAGGTATTATGGGAGCCATTTTTAGTTTTGCTTTTTCAGTTAAGGGTATTTGTAGGTATCATTGCACTAAGTCCAAAGTTGTGAAAAAGTCGCACCCATGTAATTTTCCCAATAAATGATCAATGAAAACTTATCTTTAACAGTCTAACCATTAACCCTTTTGGATGGATGTCACAAATATGATACAACAGAAATTTACCCTTGAAAGATGGGTGTCACATCAGTGATATGATAGAAATTTCTCTCAGGAGGATTATGTATTTAATTTCATATGGAGATGTGGAACAAAATCAAAATACTTTTGAAATCCAATAGATGGTGCACTATGTCTGCTAAATCAATCTTAGGATACAACTTAGACATTTTTCTTTGACTTTAGTAGTTAACAAGAGATTGTTAGCTGTGTCGGCTGAAAAGAGGCTAATGTAGACAAACAAAAATGAGGGTTTATAATTTTAGTATCACAAGCTTTTCAAGATTGTTTCACTTCAGCCATGTGTTTTTCTTTGAATTCCATGTAAGATTGAAAGGAAGTGGGTTCTATTTCAATCATAGTATCAATCCTTTCTCATTTCATCAGTATAGTTCAGTTAGACATACCAAGAGAACAAAAAATATACAAAAATATAAAGAAGTAGAATGTATAGAAGTGGAATATACACCAATGCTTAAGAATTAATAACTACTAGAAATTAATAGATTGCATTAGTAATAATACACTATTAGAAATTAGTTTCAAGTTAAATATATTTGTTAATGTTTATAGATGTGTAAATTAGTGCATTTAAACACATTTTTGCACTTTTTAATATTAATTAATTTTCACTTGCTATTTTACATCAATAAAACCAAAATTTAAAAAAAATAGAATAACGAAACTATCATCAAAGGGGTGAATATATTATCTATTTAAATTTAAAAAATTAAATTAATTTCAAGGGGGAAAAAATGACTTTTTTGGGGGGGGTAGCTTTAATGAGCTAAAAATCCCATTCTTTTTGCTTAGTGTGATAGAAAGAAGTGCCATCTTTAAGGACACATGCAAGACATAACCACTGTCAAGATTAATGTAACACAATTCTACTTTCTTTCCATTTTTTCACAATTTCTTTAACAGCAGCTCTTTTGGTGGCCTTTGCTTAATGTGGTTTTATACATATGACCTCATACTCATCAATTTCTTAAATATTCATTTTTGATAAGTTGGTGCATCCTAACTTTGAAATGTTCAATGTAATGAAAAATCTATAATAATACAACAATTGAACCAATTCTTGTTTCCCTTCATTTTCAGAAGAAGAAAAAAGGAGGGAATCAATTTCACTCAAGGGATTAGGGTAACTTTTTCATTAAACTTACTTAAACAGCAAGGACTTTTTTCCCTTTTAATTTCAGCATTCAAACATATTTCAATAACTTCAGCTTTGCTAACACATTGGTCTCTAAAGAGCTCCCCTTTCGTATCTGATATTCACAAATGAAACAAATATATTTCCATTTTTAACTTCCAATAAACAGCAAATATGTTCAGAAAGGTTTTCTATCATAATTAATCCATTGTTGATTAATTCTGCTTGAAAACTGACAAGATTATCAGTATTATTTTTCCCATTTAGTTGTTTTAAAAACTTTAAGCATTCAATTTATTTTATCATCAATTAGAAGATTCCTAAGTGTTAATTTTCTTAATATCCAATGAGAAATCTTTCCTATTCTGGCACAAACAATATGAGAGAGATCAAGCCATGTACATCTGATGTTAAGATAAATTAGTAGTGCATTATCAGGAGTAATGTTTATACTTGTGCCTTGGCTTTTTATAAAATCAAAACCATTATTGGTTTCAACATTTTATGTTCCTCTAAGTTTCTGAGCAACAGAAATCCATAACAGACAACAGAAACTACCCATATCAATTAAAGCAGGCATTTCATAACAATTATAGTTTTGCTTTCTTCAAATATGAAGTACACTCTTCTGAAGTTTTCCTAATAGATAAATTTTATTAATTCAAATGATTATTTTTTGATTTTTCAATACAATTAGTAACTTAATGCCCTGTTTCATTACTTTTTCTACATATTACAAATTATTTTGACAACAGGTGGTGCTTTGAAATGTGTCCAAAATTTTTACAGCTGAAGATAACTTGATTATCATCAAAGGAGTTATTTGCCATGCCCCTTTGTAAAGAAGTTGTTTATATTTGAAAGTCGATAAAGGTAACATAATCACTAGATATTTTAACTCCATTTATCCATATATTAAAAAATAAATAAACTTTTTAATTACACAGTTTTTCCATGTGCTTTACACATTCTTACTATGCATAAAATATATGTAGGCAAAAAAATTTCTGGTGTTAACTTGTACTGCTTTAAGAAGATCTTTATAAGTTCTTTGAAATCATTTGTAAATTCAAACCATTTCTCTGGAGATTAACAAGGAATATCCCATAGAAATAAGCCAAATAAATCAGTAACACATGTATTTCCTAGCATATTAATTTATTATGTATTTTCTAGAATATGATTTTGTTTGCACAAATGTTCAAACATAATTAAACATAAACTTGTATCATTTTTATTGGGATTAAATTTTTGCATCAAATGATAAAACTCTTGACTTTGACTTCATTTATGTACTACAAATATTTTGACTGTCAAACAGTTTGCAAACCTAATTTTTGCTTCAATGCTTAACTTTTGTAGCTCAAAATCTATTTCATTCCCCAGACTTGTATTCCTTTTTTCACCTACATTTCTCAATTCCTTCTTTATATATATATATATATATAGTGCTTTTATTCAATTTCTTTTTTTTTTTTTTCTTTTTTTCCTTTTCTTTCAATAATTATTGTTTTCAACAATTATTTAGCCCTTTGTTCATGTTAACCTTTGCTCATCAAAATTATTTTCAAATCACTCATTCTGTGGATGCCATTTACATCTTCTCCCAATTTTTCAGCTAATATTTTTAAATGACACTTCTTTGCTCTTTACTGAAAATAAACAGTTCCATACTCATTGAAATATTACATTTTTATTTTGATGAATTTATTTGATGTTCTGAATATATATTGAAATTTACATAGATGAAAAATTGAACTCCTTTTACAATAAAACTCCATTCTATAGTAAATATATCACATCAATCAATGCAATGTGTTCAGAAATTCAAATTGAGATATCATTTTGTTTACTTGTAATAAGTCATTGTAGTTTTTTTAGTGAAATGTTTCAAAATAACCCTACTTCTGGTTTCTGCTAGATTCTTAAATAATTATCTACTTAATTTAATGATTCATAAGGCATTTTTAAAAGATGAAAAAAAATTATTCAAAAACATTGATAAAACATCTTTGCAATTTAGTCATCTATGTACAACTAACAACTCATTCTAAGCATTTTATTCATTTGAATATCGATTTGGCTGATGCTATTCCTCTGTTGATATTCAGTCTCATAACAATAAATAATTGATAATCATGCTTTATCAGTCATAAATAAATGCTTACAAATATAACCTATTAAAAAGGTCATAATAATGAATATATATATATACACTTATACATACACTTTATAACACAAAAAAAAAAACAATGTACCAAGGACTTGTCCGATAGATACAAAAATTGACAGATAGGAAAATTACGTACAGAATAGAATATGGTTAAAATTTCAGAAAAATTGAATTATTTATTTCAAAGTTACATAGTTACAAAATAACAAGCTCAATAAGGTGTTGACCTACCTCTAGCCTGAATGCAAGCTGCCTCACGACGGGGCGATAAAGCTCCCTGATGGTCTCCTGCAGTATTTTTTGCAAAATTTGTTCCAATTGTCAAACTAGGTTATCGAAATTCCCTGGAAGATGCAGTCGCCTTCGCATCATATCCCAGACATTCTCGATTGGAGAGAGATCTGGCTGGCCAAGAAAGTGTTTGACAAGCTGTAAGACAGTTCATAGCAACACACACCGTATGTGGACTGGCTGAAAAATAAGGCCAGAGTACTACAAAAGGAATGGTAGCAAAACAGGTCTTACAATGTCATCAACGTACCACTGTGCTGTAAGTGTGCCGCTAATGATGACCAAGGGGTCCAGGTATCATGGGAGATGGCACCCCATATCATAACTCCTGGTTGAGGGCCTATGAGGCATGCAATAGTGAAAGTAGGATCAGCATGCTGCCCTGGGCGACTCCAGACTCATCATCGATGATCATCAGGACACAGTTGGAAGCAGGATTCGTCGCTAAACACTATATGTCATCAGTCATTCCAACCTGATTGAGCAAAGCACCACTTTAATATAGCTTGACAGTGTGCAGGTGGCGTAGCAGTCGGTACGAACATAGATTTCGCTCTATCAGTGGTCTGTGAATGGTCGTGGTGGACACTCGTGTGTGGGTCGCACGTCTAATGGTTGATAACGATGAATCAGGTGCTGTGACAGCTGATCTAACAATCACTCCGTCCTCCTGATCTGCTGTGGCCCTAGATCAACCGCTACCATCATGACACTGAAATCTGCCATTGTCCACCCATTCTTTCCAGCATCTTCGTTTCAACCCATATGACGAGCTATTCTCCGATTTGCCCAACCTCCCTCTTTCAGTCCAATGATACGACCTCTTTCAAACTCAGACAGTTGCTTTTAATGAGTTCGAATCCTGCAGCAAGGCATTTTTTTAGTTGTTTAAAGGTATCCTTAATGACGGGCCTGAGTTGGCCCTTGATAATAGTTAATGGCACAAATAACTTTAAGCAGAGTGAGACAGACCCTGATATTTAAAAGGGGGTTTATTTTTATTTAAAAGGCAGAAAAACTACACAATCAAACTTGCCATACACTACAGGCATATTAACTTCAAATTATGAAAACAGGAATCATAATAGAAACATCTTAGGACTCTGATCAGCATCAGATTCATTACAGTATCAGCCAACTTCATATAGTAACTTCATTCATCCCTTTATATACAACAGGAATCTGCATTTGACACAGTCAACTTGATAGTTAAGGATCTGTATAAAATCAGAAAAATAAATTTCATATGACATAACAAAAGATAATGTTGAATGCAGATTCTGATTCCTCATTGCCTGATGTGAAGGATGATGTCAAATTGAGATCTCTTCATTTCTACTCGCGATACGACAATATGATAACAATTCTAAATCGCAATGGAACAAAAAATTTGACCATCAGATTGAGAATCGCTTCTTATATATACCTGCTGAGTGTGCAGTTTCGAAGCACTGTAGCTGTAGCACTGTAGCGAAGCACTGTAGCACTGTGTGCAGCACTGTAGCTCCCACTATTCATACATTGGACACCAAATTTTAATCATTTGCATGTTCGGTTCAAATGTCTTTGCATACGAAAATTCATTACAATCGAGCAACTCCTTCTTCGTGCATGGGGGGGGGGG
>BMAW01059970.1:379566-420972 GCA_019974015.1 Nephila pilipes | reverse complement strand
TATATATATATATATATATATATATATATATATATATATATAATGTTAATATAGTGAGAAAAAAAAAACAATGACCTTAGAAAATTCAGAGGTGCGAAGAAACCATTGAGATAATCTACGTTTTTCCACTTTGCACCCAGATCGCCAAGAACATCCATTTTCATCCACTTGTTCATCAGCCAAAACTGTTTGATCAACTGGGTCCCAATTAACAAGAGCCTGCATAGGAAAATAAAACAAAGATTCATATACAGGCAATCACACACATTTCCTCTAAATTTTTATAATCCCCCCACTAGTTACATTTATTTCAAAAATCAGTCAAAAATAATTAAGAAATTAAAATTTTGAATATTTTTAAGCTTATCAATCATTAATTATTATTGATTTATATATATATATTCCATTGATTATTTACGGATGGCTACAGATGATTTTTTAACAGAAGCTCAAAAATAACTTTTAAAAAAAAAATACTAAAAACAAATTTTTACCAATTAAATTTTGAAAAATTTCATTTTCTTACTTTTTGAATAATCATGCAAATTTTGAGGAAACACAAAAAATAGACAGAAATTCCAAAAAATTCTAACAATTTCTTTCAAAAACAGGAAATTCATAAATATGAGAAAAAAGATGTAAAATCATGTATAAATTAATTTTTCAGACAATGCATAAATATATCTACCATATCTTCAAAGTAGATTTTATCAATATACAATCCTTAAAAAATAACAAGCAAAAAAATTAAGTTATGGAGACAATCAGGTACCTTTTAAAATCAGTATAATCAAAATATTTTATTTTTTAGCATTGAAATAAGAGAATTTCTTTTTAAAGAAAATATTGAACCATAAGATTTTATCTATAAGTACATGAAAAATTAAATAGTAAAAATGTAAATAAAAAAAAACTATTTTTCAAAGTAATATTCAAGTAACAAATCCAAGTAATATGATAGTTTATGAATACAAAAGGGAAAACACATTTACAAACTTTAAAAAAAGTTACACAAGCAATTTTACTCTCTAAAAAAATGTATTTGTAAGTTGTAGTACACTCTTACACGTTAATTTTATTTGAAATATATAAAAATAAATATCTGTAGTGTAATCACAGTATTAAAAAAAAACAGCAATACTGTAAAATTTGTATTAACTTTTTATTATATTTCACAATGTTTATATATAAAAAAAAAAAATGTTTCATTCAAATAAGAAAATTTTCAAAAAATAACACATTCACCTCCTTTTTATAAGCCAATCCATGCTCAAACATTAAGAGAAAAAGGTATTGTGTCCATTTGTAATATGAAGCATCACAAGTAGCTAGTTCCTATATTGAAACAAAATAAAATATCCACATAAATGGGTAAATATAAATTGTAAAATATTTAAAAATACATAACACAAATTAAAGATTATGCACTGCATATTGTTTCAATACTTACCCTATTCCAGTCAAAGTTTAAGTTAAAATCCTGTAATTGTTTTTTCATGGTTTTGATATTGCTACAGAGAACAAAAAAAAATTAAATACAAATATTTCACTATTACACCAAGGTTCTGGTTTCTAGTTGTAAGTTAAAAGAGAGCATTTCTAATAAATATTCTATAATTATAAATAAAATAATAAATTATTTTTATAAAACATACAATATACACTAAAATAGTTTTACATAACACAAAATTTTACTCTAAAATATGCTGATAAACTTAATGGTTTTTAAATAAATTATTCATAAAAAAAACTCACTTCAGGGTCCAATCAGATGGATGTACATTTCTTTCAATAGCAGCATTTTCTGCAGGTAATCCAAAAGCATCCCATCCAATAGGATGTATTACCTGAAATACCATAAACAAACTTTAAAATGTGATATTAAAAATTAGGTTAAAAAATAAGCCTTAGTTTTAAAAAGAGGTAAAAAAAAAAAAATTTACAAATTTAAAAAAAGTGCAGGATACAAAATTGTAAAAAAGGGCATTTTGTTTTGAACAAGAACATAATTTCATTCATTAGAAAACAAAATTTGAAAAATTAAACAATTTTCATTTATAGAGTAGTAATTAGAATTACTCTCCTTTTCTCTATATATGGATGAGTGGGTGCATGTATGTATAGAAGTTGAAATTTAAATGTAAATAAACATTAATACATTATAATCAAAAATTTAATCTTAGGAAATAAATCTCATATATATATATATATATAAATTTATCACAAATAATTCTTTCATTAAATTTTCTAAAGAAAATAGAAGATTCATTAATTGAAGAATATAGGAAATATATCAAGGCAATGTCATACATCACATCACAATCATTGTTTTTAATTAAACTATCACTGTAATCATTTTTATTTTCTAGAAATACTTCTATTTCATTGTAATATATATGTAATATTGTTCTTTTGCTGAAAGTTATATTGCATAGTATTAATCATAATTTCAAAAACAATTATGCATAAATATTAAAATTAAATCATAGTAAAGTTAGTATTAACTTCAACTTTTTACTTTTCTGTCCAGATTCATTCAGAAAGAACCAAAACCAATTTGTAGCTAAGTTTTAAAATTTTGAATGTATGTATATGTATATGTCAATCCCCTTTTTAATACCTTCCACCAGTTATTTTTGCTATCAGTAAATTCCCTCTCCCCCCCCCATAAAATTCTAATTTTTAATCACTGCACTGAATAACTTAATGTCAAACTTTTAACAAAATTGAAATAATAGCAAACAATTTTCAAGAAGTTTTTTAAAATTAGATTCTTGAAAAAGTCTTCAAACAAAAAATATATAAAAACATAATGCAGTTAATCATAACTAGCTGATAAATTTTCAAAAACAGATATTATAACAATTGTAGAAAATAAAGATAGCCTTTCTTGCTGAATATCCAAAATAAACTTTTCCCAATCAAATAATTATGGAAAATCAAGCGAATATAAAGCCTGTTTTTTCTAGAATTAAAAAGAAATAGTATCAAAAGCATACAAAATTTAATGTTTCAACTTAATAAATTGTGAGCATTACATTTCTAAAGGATACTGTTAATTATGATAATATGAATGCCAAAAACATTCATTAATATAAATTCCTATAAAAATTCATCAATTTAAAAACCACAAAAATTATTTTTAAAATTTTTTAACTATTACCATTTTTCCATTCATTCTAAAAAAGCGAGTCATAGCATCACTGAGAGTATAAACTCTAACATGTCCCATATGAAGGTTACCAGATGGATATGGAAACATGGAAAGTAAATAATATTTCTGTGCATCCTGGAAAAAAAAAATATGTAAGAAGATAATAGAAAATTGTTATGTAATGCACATTTAGCAAAATTTAAAATATTTCTCTTCAAAAATATGAATAATTAATGCTTATATACACAAATAGTTATTCTATTTAAATAGTATGTAAGGGGTAATTCTTACATTTTAAATTTTTAATACCAATTTATTTGTACAAAATGTTGTGTACTTTAACAAATGTTTCTAAAATTTAAAAAAAAAAAATACTAAAACAGCAATTTATATTTATGTATATGAAGAACTTATGCTGATTTAAACCTTAATATTCAATTCTAAATATTTTTAGTTTGGTTATTCGAATGTAGTATGCATATATTAAAAGAAATTTACTCCATAATATCAAGGCTTTATTTGTATTGCAATGTACTTCCAAATGATAAATGCCTCATTGACCATAATTTATAATAACTATGCATTTTGTAAATTATTTAATATCTTAGTAAATGTAGTGATATACTTAAATTTAAAAAAAAAAAAAAAATCAAATTGTTACATTTTCATATTTATTACAACAAAATATCAATTTAAAAATAATATATACAAAATATGCATTATATTTTGTCAATATTACAATTAAGTTGTTTCCGTATTGTTGCTCTCTATCAGCATCTAGATATAATAGTTTATTTTATAGACCAAAAGTCTATATTTGGTCATTTATGAAACTGACGAAAAAAATGGATATTCATATTTATGACAAAATTCCATAAATGCAAGAAAAAAAAGAAAAAATTGGGATGACATGACAATTAATAAGGATTAATTGAAAATAAAGAATGACTGCTAGGCAACCTCAGGGTTACATCATGTGTGTTTATCTAAGCAGCAAACTTTATGGAAGATAGAAAAGATTACTTGGTCACCTCTGTGTCATACACCTCATAATTACCAAAAAAATGTAAGCACCTAAAAGGTTGAACAGCTGAAAAGACTTGAAATCAAAATTTAAAACAAATTACCATCCTAAAAAAAACTAATATACTTAATACACACACACATAAGGGGTTGCTTTACACAGTCCTTGATTGTCATGATGTAGGTGCATTACAGAAGCATGTATTGCCAATCCTGTCGAGGCATAATGATCTGAAATGAGCAGAAACACACGGTGTTCCTCCTCCTTCAGACTGATAATACTAGAAAGAGATTTTGTGCAAGGGTTGTAACATAAGGCCAGCCAAGAACATGATTTCTTGTTATTGAATTTCTGGGTTCAAACCAATCCCAGAATCTTTGGACCTCACTACAAGACACATTAAGACACTCAACAGCAACAACTTGTGATAACACCATTTTCATCCTCCTTCCCATTGCCCTGCCATCTTAAAGAATTAGGTAAAAAACATATAATAATTAACAATGTCCCAATCTCAACTAATAAATATCTAAAAGCATAAAAAACTCCACATAAATTAAAGAAATGAAACAGTCCCAGTATCTTTCAAATGCAATATATAAATGGCTAATCCTTTTTAAAAAAAAATAGTGATGGGAATTGTTTTTATAAGGTTTTACTGAAGTTACTTATGATCATTCATTTAAACCATATTTAGTACCTTTATTTTCAATTGTTTAATGGTGAGCACTAAAACATTGGTTGTACCCTAACTTCTATATATGCTAGTGTGTATAAATAATCAAAATTTGTCCATTGTATGTAGAAGACAATTACTTTTTGAACAGGATAAACATTCACTTTATCCCTCCAATGCAATTCAATATTCTTTTTTACATCATTTGTAAGTTCATCATCCTATAAAAAAAAGACTTTAATTTTCTTGTAATGATTTATATGAAACAAGCTATGCCCAAGTTAATAAAATGTTCAGTTCAAAATTTTTATAAATTAAGGATAAAAACTAATGGAAAAACAAAAGCAATATTTCCATAATTTTTAATTATTTTATCAAAGTAAGTGCTTTTTTTCTATACCTAAGAAATTTAAAATAACAGTGAAATCAAAATTTATTTTCTTCAGTGTTAAAAAATTATCCAACTAAAAGCCGTAAATTTAAATAAAAAAAAAGGGTAAATTTTTTTCAATTATTTTTAATGAGAATATATATAAATGAGTAAAATTCCCATATTTTTAAAATTAGGAAACTGACTGCTTTAGTATGGAGTGCAGGATAGCAATATATTTACCCATAGTTAAAAATTTAATTATTATATATGATTTAAAATCTCATTTATTAAATATGCTTCATAGGTAAGCCAGAGATGGTCAAGGAAATACTAAAGCATTTGACTAACAACAAAATTACATTTCCAATATATTTAAATACTGGAATAATTTGCAATATGCATGAACAAAGATAAAGTTACTTCAAATATCAAACTTTTAATATTAAAACAGACACATATTTCAAATAAAATAATTAATAATCCATTTTAATGCCAAAACAGGAATTTTTATAAAAAAAAATTATCAAAATACATAAAAAAGTCATTAGCATACATAAATTAACGTATTTTATTTGCCAAGTTTAATTTTCGCTACATGTCATACCCCATGATACCTTTTCGGTACTTTACCATTTCGCCGGCGCAAGCGATAAAGTAACCAAAAATGATATAACTGACGCCAAGCGGAATATGTATATACTATTCTGTGTTGTCGCCAATAAAGCCTGCTTAAAGCGCCGGCGAAATTGAAAGGTACCAAAATTTCTGTTTTACAATTCTTTTAAATCAAATGAAATTTATGTTAATTCGGAGTTAATTTCTGTCCGTATGATTCTCACCAAAACTCCACTGCAACTAAATATCATCCGATTGAAATTTAGATGGGAATAACTTTTTAAATTATAAATTCTAGATAAATTAAATAGTTGCAAAATCCGTCCCATTATTTTTCTCCTTCTCAACAAAAGTTCTTTAGTTTGCTATAATTAATGCATCAAAACCTAAAATTAAATCCTCAAAAAAAAACAAGTAATCTGTCCTCAATAATAAATAATACAACAAAATTATTTTATCTTTTAAGTCAAAAGAATAATAAATTTTTTTAACAAAAAATCGCGTCTATCTTAACATATACCGAAATGTAAACAAAAACACATGGTCAATGCAGTTACAGTTAATATTTTGAAAATTAATTTCTGGTTCACTTTTACAAATTGTCAGATTTTTAGTTATTTAAATAAATAGCATAAATTCAAAGATTTCCTAATTCTATATATTTTTAGAACCATTTTCTACTGAATTTATTTGTTTTTGAGAGTTCCGATATTAATAGTATAATTTCACTAGTAATATATGGCAACACTTAATTAGTAGTCATCATTGCTGTTGTGTTCTGTTCTTGGAGTGTGGGAAGTGATATTCAATCTAATTCCATATTACTAAGCATAGGGTTTAAAACTAAATTAAGTATGTGAATTTTTCTATCCAACATTCGTGTGTTAAAAAATAATATTATTTGTTGCTCTTTACTATTTGCTGATAATTAGAAGATATTTGTATATGTGTGTTTTGATTTGATTCATCTGATTATCTATATTTTTTTAATTCTATTTTAGATAAAAAATGGCTCCGAAAAGAAATAATATGATACCGAATGGGCATTTCCATAAAGACTGGCAGAGATTTGTAAAAACATGGTTTAACCAGCCCATGCGAAAGAAACGCCGTCATAACACTCGAGTGCAAAAAGCCCGTGCAATTGCACCTAGGCCTGCCAAGGGTCCTATTCGTCCCGTAGTAAGGTGTCCATCATTTCGCTATCATACCAAACAAAGGCTTGGTCGAGGATTTACTTTAGAAGAGTTAAAGGTAATAAGTTCGCCAAATCATTTCATAAACACTATTTGTACATCCTTCAAGTATTGCAATTACGTATGTTGATAGTTTAGTATGTTCCAATATCCAACATTGTTAAATAATGCTTCAATGTTTGCTATTAATACTTGTTATAATTAAAATAATTATTCATTCATTTCCCCCCCTTTCCTGCCAGTCTTTTAATAATATGCATTTTAACGTTGTTTTCAAGGTAGGAGAATTGAGAGGCAGTCATGGGTTGTTTGAGTTTTTGCGAGATGTGCATATAGATATGTCTTCGAAAGTAGTAGGGGAGATTGGAGTACAAAAAAGAGAAAATTCTCTAATTGTGATAAACATTAAGATTTTTCGAAATTTTAAATCGTATAATGGAAGAATTTTCTAATGTTGTAATGTGGCGAATTATTTTGAAAAACTTCGCTGTATTAAAATCATAGGAAGTAATTTTTGTACAAATGTTTCCCATGATGTGGTGGATTGGTACACATGAAATATACATAGTGAAATTTATTTGAAACTGCATTAATACATGGTAACCACAAGGCAAAACATGGGAGATAATAGAATTTTTGGTACTTTTCCATTTTAAGGATTGGTAACGCACACTATACATGCATTCCGTTTGCTGTCAGTTGGATCATTTTTGGTGACTTTATCGCTTGCACTGACAAAATGGAAAAGTACCGAATTTTTATATAAATAGTGGACATAATAGTCACTTTCCTTTTATGTTCCCTTGTCAAATTACTATTACGCCAAGGTCGTCATTGAGCTTGTGACTAAGGCACCCTAGTGATCTTTTCCTTGGGATTTACTGTCTGATAAACACTAGGCAAGCCTCCCAAGATACCCTAGCAATCCTTGTCAAACTTTTTTTTTCCCCAGTGTCTTGACTACAGTTGTATCTTGTTTGGCACAACATAACCGTTGAACTTTGACAGGCCTATGTTTGGCCCTTGATGAATTAAGCCACAACTGAACTTAAAGCAGAGGAAAATACACTAATATTTAAAATCACATTTATTTACATTTAAAAATGAAAGAACATGATCAAACTTGTTGGGAATAATTAATATGTATACCGCCAGGAGATGCCGTGTCTTGCCTAAATATATACCTGACTGAAAAATTACTCATTAACCCTTGACATGGGTAATTTTTCAGAGCACATTTAATTCTCGATCGCATAAAGCGGTTTTTCCTTGTTTTGATGTAATTTATCCTGACTGCTAAAGTGTGTTAAAGTATAGGCTGTTTGAAAGCCTTTGTATAATGTTATAAATATATTTGTTTATATATAATTCTTATAAAGTGAATTTTAAAAAAAATAATTCATCTTGGCAGTACGTAAATGGAAACAAGAATAGATGGGTCTGGCATAATAGTATGTATAACAAATAATTTGTTCTTTAAAAACAACCATTTATCGGCTATGTGAACTCTTTAAATTCAAGGCCTATAATATATTATAATGTCCTTGATGGGAGTGAAAAAAGTACCAATCTTATACTTGGGTTTATTTTGCAGATGTATACTTCAAAAAGTTGCTATTTTATAGTTTCTGGCTTTGGTGTAAATAATAAATATTTGTATTGAATTCTAGTTAGCAATTAATTGGAAGAATACAAAGGTTTCAAAAGTGCTTTTAATGTGATACTTCCAAAATTGTTGTATAACATGTATATTTCTTTTGGTGATTTAAATGTTATAATGAGCATGAATGTTGCATTTTAAACTATAAGGTAACTGGATATGTGTATTTGGAAACATTCTTGTAATGTATTTATACTTTAATGATTGTACTTTAAATTCTTTCATAGGCTGCTGGCGTTCATAAAAAACAAGCCCGGACTATTGGAATTTCTGTAGATCACAGGCGTAAAAATAAAAGTGTTGAAAGTCTTCAACGAAATGTTCAACGTCTTAAAATTTACAAATCTAAATTGATTCTATTCCCACATAAACTGGCTAAGCCCAGGAAAGGTGATGCTACTGTAAGTATTAAAAACTTTATAATAATTGTTAGTGATAATTTATTTTATTCAATAGATATCACATTAACCTCTAAATTTTCTGCAGTACATTTAATTTCAAATTAATTTCATTTCCACATGATAAAATAGAGCTTTTTTTAGGATGGAGCATTATGGTCAGAAAATAGTGTTATGTTTATGTAAATTCTCTTATAGAATAAAATATGTGCATAAGCTCTGTAGAAATGCCTGTAAAGTATCAAGCAAACGATTTAAAGTGTTTTTATATTATTTAATTTAAATAGATAATATGCTTACCCCTTTTGATGATGGAGTTTGATTATATCCAATTTTTTTACTTCAATTTTATTCAGATAAAATAGCAGCAGAAAGTTAAATATTAAAAGTGTAAATATGTTTAACTGCACATATATACAGTTATTCTCATTAAAAAAAAATCTAGGAATCTGCTACAAAAAGCCAAGGTAAAATGAAAAGGATAATATGTAATGCTAAAAATCACATTAAATGTAACTATTTTGAAATTTTTGTTACCATTTTAGTGTAGGAAATTGTGTATGATGCTTATGATTGCAATGAAATTAAATATTAAGAATCGTTATACTTTTTTAATTGCGCCTGCCAGTAATTTTCTGTTTGACAGATGTGCCCAGACAGGGAATAAGGTTAAGAACCTCTGATCTATATGTTTCTAACAAGACATTTTTGTCTTGAATGACTAGCATAAATGAAAGTTTTTTATTCCAATTTCCTTTTGTACTTAATTATTCACCTTAATATTTAAAAAAAAATTACATTATGTATTTAGATTTTTATTGTAGTGTAGTGTACTGTTATGCTGATTTGGTTCCTAATTGATTTTGGACCCTCGTCCAGTAGTTGGATAACCTTATGGACTTGCATCATAACCCTGAGGCATACTAGTGATCTTATTCCTTCCTATGGGGTTTACTGTCTTATATTCATACAAAATTATGAGAGCACCCCTAGCGATCCTTCTCTATTTCGACCCTTGTCAACTTTTTTCCCCCATATTTTCACGTCTAGACCACAGTTCAATCTTATTTGACGCAACATCTGACTCTTGTGTCAATAACCTACACATTCACTCACTCACACTAGTAGTTGGACATTCTTACCTTAAGATTGATTATAGGTGGGTTTTTTTTAGTCTAGCTAACAGCATTGCCTAATTTGATTCCATTAGACGTTTTTGCTTAGGGGTTCATTAAGTCAATTATACACACAAATCATTTAAAATGTGGATGTGTATGGAAGCGTTTCATTCATGTAATAGCTTAGCTCTTGATATGCTAAAAGAAATGCATGCAACAAAATATGTTTAATATTGAAACTTGGGTGTGGTACTCTTCAGATTAAAAAAAATAATTCAATACAATGTGGTTCCTTAAAAATAAGTCTTCGTTTTTGGGTACTTTTAGCCCAGACCCCTTGAATTACCCTAATAGTAAAAATTAGATGTTATGTGTACTAACACTTATGTTTTAATATTTAGGCTGAGGAAATTAAGATGGCTACACAGCTGCAAGGAGTTGTAATGCCTATAAAAAGACATGTCAAACACGTTGAGAAGCCACGTAAACCAACTGAAGAAGAGAAGAAATTCCAAGCCTATGCCACTTTGCGTAATGCCAGATCTGAAGCCAGACTCTGGGGTATGAGGCAGAAGAAGGCTAAAGAAGCTGCTGAAAGCTTAGAAGCTGGTCCTAAGAAAGCAAAGTAGAAATGTTAAAATAAAGATTTAATACAACAAATGAAACAAAATGTCTTTATTTATATTTAATAGAATTCTTAATGGAGACATCTGTATATTTTTATATGGACACTCAATTTTGATTCACAGTTTTCTCAAAAATATTCAGAATGTATTGGAGGGCTGGTATGTCCAAATGTAATGTTGCTGAAATTTCTTTACAGTAAATTTTAGAATTCCTTCAAGTAGGAATATATTATGTAATGATAGAGTATTAATGAAATAACACCTGATAAAAGTCCATATATTCTTGGAATTTGAGATGTAGTGATGGATCTAAAATTACATGAGGAGTGTTTTATATATATATATATCTTTCACTTCTGTCATTGTGGTGTATAATGTTGTGATTAAATGGCAGCTGCAGAAAATTATTTTTCATATATGGATTAGATTCATTATATAAGGTATACAGATATAGGGTAATAAAATTAAACCAGTACTAATGTTTTGTACATAATCCATGTGATAGGGGTGTCTCGTAAAACCTTGTTTGTGTGATATAATTTGAAGTTGGGGGTTGAATTAATTTCCTGAAGTTCTTGGGAATTTTAAATATTTAAGGCTTTCTTATCTGAACAATTATACTTGTGGTAGTAAAAAGCTAAAGTGATTGTTGATACACAAGTAAGAATTTTTTTATTGGTATTCTTCTTTTAGAAACTAATCAAAAATAATCCTTAGATGTGCTGTCTTATTTTAAAGGTAACATCTAGATAAGAATAAAAGATATGCTTTATTCATTTTTTTTTAAAAAAAAAAAATATTTAATGAGAACTAATACATGCTTTCTTCAAATCTATCTTGTTAAAATACATCTATAAATTTCTTTAGATGCTCTTTTCGGGTGTAATGTGGTAGATATTTATCAATTTTTACATATGCAATGGATATCAGTTGCTTTATGAATTACACAAGACTAGTGCATAAAGTGTCATTCTCTAAATTTTGAATATTAAGCACATGCTTGCTTTCAAATTCCAAAAAGTATTAAATTAGTTCCTTGTCTACTCCAGCATAAATTCTGGTTGTAAATAAAAGTGAAATTAAAACATTTTAATAGCATTGTTAATTTGTAAATCTATAGATAGCAGTTAATATACCTTTTTATATTTGTATGGAAGAAAATGTTCTGGAATATTAATTTTTTTTAGCAATATGTTGGGATTTCATATTCCCTACCCAAATATTTTGATGTGGGGGAAAAAAAGTATTTTAGAATTGAAGAAATTTGGCAACTATCTTTTTGTCCATTTCTGCAAAAACAAGATCAATAACGTGCAAGGGTTGAAAATGAGATTAAAATATATCATCGGGTTATATTGTTCTATTATTTTCATTGATTCATTTCCTTCAAAGGTTAATTTTTGAATATATTTTATCAAAGATTGAAACTTAATAATGTTTGTATTTTGAAAATTTTCACTAGTTTTAGGAATCTAAAGAATAGGGGTAAATTTTATAAATATTTTTATTAAAATAAATTTTTCTAAATTCTCATGTATGCACATAGTTTATGGAAACAGAATCAGATTTGGCTCTTGTACTATATCTGAATTCAGAGTAATTGATTTTAAAAAAATTGTTTAAAACATATATAATTTAAATTGAGAGGTTAATATCTGTTCAGAATAATTTTTATTTTAGTAGTACCTCCAAAAGACCTATCGAAGAAGATACTTGGTTAAAATATGTAATTGATTATTCTACAGGAGTTTTGTAATAGAATGTTAACATTAAAATTAATGCAATATAATTTATATTAAATTGTAATTTTAATATAAAAAATTTTTATTGATACATTTTGAAGTTTATCAAATTTTCAAATGTGACCCCAGCATCAACATACATTGAAAAAACTCCATCCCACTGAATATATTAACTTGAAATAGAATATGTAGTGCTTGAAAATGAAAGTTACTCGACAGTTTTTATCTAATATTGGCACTTTGTCCCTAAAATTTAGCCCTGTGGAATAGAATATGTTATCTACACCAAGACCACAACTGAAGAAAATTATATTTTAAGGTTCTCATAATTATAAAATATAGCAACTATTTTACAAAAAAATAGTCCTGAAAAGAAAAATTTGAAAAGTATTTGTTTTATTAAAAAAGATGACAAGAAAATTGATTATGAATTTAAATTTCAATATGCTAATAAATTGATGCACTGTATATTTTGATAGTAAAAGAATAAAGTAGCTGGATGCTATTGTTTCTAAAACAGGAAAAGTAAACGCTAAATATTTCTACAAGAGAAATATTTTATTCCAAGATTTTACTAGCATCAAAATAAATAATCATAGTAAAATTGTTGAAAATTTTAACGTATGGTTACATTTAAATTTTTCACAGCCGCTTCTTCAATCTTTTTATGCACTTCATTTACTTCTTTTTGACTCAGAGTACGTTCCATATGTCTATATATGATTCTATAAGTATAACTTTGTTTCTTATGTTTAGGATGGTAGAATTCGTCGGTTTTATGAACTTGTTCAATAATTTCTCCGCCAATGCCTCTAGTCAAGTCAAAAAAATCATTTGAGTGATATTCTTTTGGTACCCAGAAAGAAATATCATTAGCACACTGGGGATACTTGCTTACTTCCTGAAAAAGAATTATTACAGTAAATTTTATTTTTTAAAGAAAAACAGAAAATCTACATTGCACAAAGCATATTTTATAGACACAATGCCTCAAACTAGAAAATTTAGAATAAAGTAGAAGTGAGAAACTATATTTTTTCATTAAAGCTTTTTTTTTTGTAGACATTTCTAAGAGGAAATTTGAAGTAGAACATTTAGAATAAAATGTTCGGCACAAAAAGGGGATTTTTTATGCATGTTGAAAGACAAATTTCTGGAAAATGAGATAATAAATACTGAAAAGTGTATTTTTACAAAATAATATATTAACCTTTTGATGGTAAGAATAATCAAGTTTTTAGGATGTGTAGTGCTACAATCAAAGGTTGCTAGAAGTGACAACCATTTTTCCCTCTGAGTACCTTCTGAAAATGTTTCTGATGGTGAAAGGGATGGCTCGCTCACTTTTAATTTAAAGAATTACTTGTGTAATTATGTATATTAATGTAATATTTATAACAATAGTAACTGGCTCTTTTAAACAATTTAGTGAATGTTAGAAATATTTTACAAACTAATATCTAAATAAATACATGCAATTTAAAACTTTATGAAACACTTTAAAACAAGGTATTATTCATCAGATTTATGTAGCTTTCACTTTGAGTCCATTCTGTAACAAATTACACAAGAAATGTAACTGTATCAGTAACATTTCCCTCATTATGCAGAAAATTTTATGGTATCCAAAATGTTGCAGTGTGCTATCAGACTAATTAAATTTCATCAGTAGGTATCATTTGGAACTCGAACAACGCAGGATAATATATACGGACAAACTCGGCGTGCATTGGAGCAAAGTTTTGCTATGCAAGTAGAGTTTGTCTGCAACCATTTTGGTCAAAACACTTTGGGCGAATGAAACTTGTCTACTCATATTTTGGTGAGCTATTTAAATGCAAACTGAGCTCATTCATAACCATGAAAGGGTTAAATACGAAGAAGAAAAAAACATGAAATAATTAATGAAAATGGACCTGCAATTACATGCATGGGAATAAACATTAGATTTCAGAACCAAGTCGGGAGATGTCATGCAAACATTTAATTTATCAAAATTTATGTTATTTTACAAATATTGGATAACCAGAAAAAATATTTTTTTTCTTAGAAGAGACAAATTTGTTTCATTTGATAAACGTGTAAAGGTTAAATAAAAAAAAGTTTTATAAAAAATATATATGCTACTTTCATATAGTAAAACACTTCTATTTTTGTTTAAGTTTTTAGTAAAATTTTATAGCAAAAAAAAGTAATCATTACACCAATTATTTTATGATATATCTTGAACAATATGCCATTCATAAATTAAGTTTTTTTATACATAATCTTTAGGCACTCCTTTTATATTTTGCTTTTTAAAGAACAAAATACCAAACAGGCAATATTTAAAATCTTATATTGGATTGGGATTTTTCTTTACCTTATATTGAATTGGGGTTTCAATGTCATTTATTTTGAATTGGGATAAAAATCCAGAGTCTTGGCTCCAGAATAACCTGACATCAGGGATACCATACATGGTCATGGCCAACCTTTCTAATCCAATACCAAATGCCCAACCAATTTTTTCATTTGCTCCAGCTATAAAGAAGGAAAAGTATGGTAATTCAATAATACTTTAAAATACACACTTCATAAAAGCATATTTCTTTACCTTGTTCCTAATTATGTTTATAATGCACTTCTTAAATCAAAGGTTTAGTTTTTAATTAGCATTTGTTAAGCACATCTGTCCCCAAATTCTGTCTTCCCACAAAATATATATTTAACACTTAAAATTCTAACATTCAATTTCATTCCTCTTTATTTTATTAGATGGCACAAAATAAGATTATATAGAAATATAGCATCAATTATTAAGCAAAAGAAAAAACAAGCAATTCCAATGCTAAAATATTGTTAAATAAATGCTTCTCAAATGATTACTTAGTACTGTTTGCTATATGAGGGCTATTGGTGATGAGCTTAATAGTTCCATATTTTGAGCCATGGATAAGTGATGTAAATGACATTTCAGCTGATTCCTCATTTTGAAAAGCTTCTCCTCTACCTTGAAATGTGAAGGTTTCAAATGCTAATTAAATTTAAAATGGAACAAGTCCATTGTAAAACATGATCTTCACTAGAATATCAGATTTAAATGACTGAAAAAAATTCAGAAACCAACTTCGATTGTTAATTTCCACTTTAATAGAGTATGTCAAATTTAATACAAACAAGTATTTCCTTGAATATTTGCAAAGCAAAGAAAAAGTTACCATGATAAATAAATTACCTTCAAAATGGTTAACAACTTGCAATGAAAGAGAATGTAAAATTTTAAAACTGATACACAAAAATATCAAAAGAGAAATATTAAGTATTTGTATGTAATTGCAACCGTATTGATGAAAATAACCCAAGTTTCTCAATATTCTTCTTATAACAGCTTATTGATATCAGAGTGAATCATAGGTTATTTGCAATCTTTCCCTTCGATTAACATCTAGGGTTTTCTTTCTGATTTTATACTTAAGTTCCCAAGATCTTTGCAATCAAACAAAAAATGATGATGCAAATGAAGTAAAATTTTAGAAATGGAGTTAATTAAGAAGATCAAGTAATAAAAAAGCGAGTGAGAATTAAATTGAAAGAGAGATTACGGTAATAAAAATGAGTGTGGTGTGCACAGATATTTTCTGTCATATATAGAGGATTTGGTGAGATTAAGACTTGGTGCTGAATTTCTCGCATTGTGTTTTGGTAAAGGTATTCTTGGATAGATTGTAGAAGTTATTAATACTCACGAAAAGGGATTTAATTGCGGAGAGCATTCTCTTTATTTGAGTTGTAAATACAGAATTTTTTATATAATTGACTTTGTTAATTAATTGGTCTGTGCTTGAACTTGTTGAAATTTGGATCTTGTGATTAAACTTTATGATGACATGAGAAGGGTAATAGTATACAGTCACATGTGCTTCATAGCAACCTCATGCATGATTTCTGAATTTGGGACAGAAAAAAAAAACACTCAAATTTTATAAACATTTAGTTGACATTAAAATATTAGAAACTGACACTCTCTTTTCAAAAATTACATTTAGACACATTTGAAACTCACCTCCATTCAAAATATCTTGTTCCATTATTCCACATCCAAGGATTTCCATCCAGTCTCCTTCATGGAATATTTCCAGTTCCCAAGATGGATGAGTAAAAGGAAAATAAGATTCTGTCCATTTATATTCTATATCTGAGAAATATATTATATTTTCAATATCATAAAAATATTAATCAAATACTTATAAGTTCATTAGAATGCTATAATATTTATTTCTTTTATTATTTATCTGATGCTTTAAAGTATCATTATTTTAGCAAATAATTTAATATTTAAAAAGCAGCAATCATAATAACTTATTAATTTCTATTATATTCTCATCATTAGAATAATTTAAAAAATTATGAGGACATTTTATGAAATAATTATTCTAATCAGATCAAGTTATTAGTATCTGAAATAAAAAAAAATAATAATGATGAGCATTATCTTACTTCAAAAAAAAGAAATTATGATTTTACTCTAAAAAGATATTCAAAGAACAAAATAAGATTAAATTAGAGATATTATAATTTCAAAGGAATTTTAAGTATATAATGTATAAAGTATTTTTATGGACATTTTAAATTTTTTACATAAATTTAAAAAAAAAAATTCTTTGCAGATGATAAAAAAGAAGCTTAACATTAAACAATCTGATGCATTTATTTATAGAAGAGCACATTTAGTACAGCCCATGGTATCACTAATATGAATAAAAACTGATCAATATTTGAATTATGTAATTATGATGAGGCATATCTCTTCAACAGCAATGATAGCAGTTAAAATGCCTTAATAATTAGCCTGATGGGTAAGTCTCTTTTGGTCTAGCTGATAAAGAGCACTACAAAAAACAACCAATCAACTTTTCTTCGGGCTGACAGAGTGAGAGTTTAAAATGCCTCCAGCAAGCCAAGGATAATTGTCCTTTCCCTCCATGGGGTCAAAAACCATCTAATGCTGAAATGGTATTATGAAATAAATGACTGCAAAAATTACATATATGCTAAAGTTTGAAGAAACACTTCCGTCAATATGTTAAAACTTATATTTCATAGTATTAAAAATGGAGATTTATCTCTATGACAGATAAATTATATTTTTCATGAGGATTAAAACATTAAATATAATAGAAAAAAAGCCAAAAATATTTTAAGCGACAAAACAACTTGTTGTAAAAAATCATTTTAGTAAGCCTTAATTTATATATATATATATATATATCTAGCTTCTATATGAATAGTAAATTAAATAAAATCTTACTTCTTCCAAATAATCTTTTAACTAAACCAATTAAACAATCCTTTAGATCCTTTTCCATCAATTTAACAGCATCCAGTGTGTGACAAGCTTGCTTCTCGGGATTCCTAACATCTTTTTCAAATGCCATCAGATCATCACCTGAAGGTATTTTACTAAAGAGCTGAAATGCAAGGAACTAATACATAGAAAATCAACAATCTTGTATTTTAATGACAAATCTTAAAACTTATAATGGTTATTTTCCTTTCATTTAAAATTATATTTTAAAAGGATCCATTCAAATTTTACGAATAAAAACACACTTAATTTACGAATAAGACACTTTTTCCTCTTCCACACATACAAAAAATTTAATCTAGTTTTGAAATAGAATTAATAAAATATTCTATAGAAATGTTTCCCAAGGTGAATATAATTCGTACATTTCTAAAAGTTATTTCACAGTAAATTTAAAGGAAAAACATTATTCTTTAATTTTATTTAGACTGCCAGCTTATTTACATCATTTTTTAAAAGAAGGAAACTTTTATTATATTGCATGGAAATGTGCTTGAATACCACGGAATATTATGTATGGAGGAGTAATTTTTTCATTCAATAAGCAAATCACACAAGCTTATTTTATGTAATTAATTTCAAGGGTCACAACAATTAAATCTCAGCATTAATTTTAAGAAAAACTTTTTGGAATATTAGCAAATATTTGCAATTTTAATTCAATTTTTTATATTATCCATGTCTTACATTGTTTGTCTGTGGGTTAAGCAATTCATTAGACAAATTACAAACTGATTTAAATGTATTATTTTTTTAATATTTTGAAGATCTCAAATCCATTTTTATGCTATATATTACATAAGCTCTCAATTTATATATTTGTATTTTCAATCATTGATTTATTTGAATTAATATACTTCCTTAAATACTATTTATTCAACACTCTTCCACATAATATAGGAAAAGATGTCTGATGCTATATAAAATTTTAAATTTTCTTTTCTTGAATCATAATATATTAAGCACTTCTTAGGCAAACCAAATACTAATTTTATACAAAACAAAATAACGAAAGAAAAGATAAATGTATATAAAATTATCATAGCAAAAGTTACATCCACTACATTAGTCAATATATTTATCACTGAGAATTAATATTTTGTAAAGAGTCTTTAAGTGAATTAGCCAGAATTTAGTCTTATTCAAAGACATTTTTAAAACTTTTCTTCTCAAATAAATCAAACATGTTTCAGATAAATCTGAAAATTGATAAGATGCAGAAATTGAAGAATAGGATATATATATTTGCATAATAAGAAACATTTTATTTAACAAGAACATACAAAGGAAAGAGAGAGTAACACTCAAGTTCAATGGAGCAAAAATCAAATCTAAATATCCTATACCAAACAAAAATAACTGTGTTCTAGACACTGGGTGAAGGAGGAAAAGGTAAAACTGATTGACAAGAAGACAAATCGAAAATATAAACAGACCACTAGGATATCACTGGGGTGCATCACCAAAAACAGTAAGTCACATGAGGAAGTAAAAGATCACTAGAATACTACAGAATAGATCACTAGAATACTAGAATCACTAGAAAAGATCAC
Source organism: Nephila pilipes (assembly GCA_019974015.1). Lineage (NCBI taxonomy): Eukaryota > Metazoa > Arthropoda > Arachnida > Araneae > Nephilidae > Nephila > Nephila pilipes. The sequence goes on along the minus strand of BMAW01059970.1, from coordinate 401,490 downwards.
TAGAATACTGTATATCGATTTCATCTCTTCGATATACATGCCTGTGCTTGCCTAAAGTATATAAAGCCCTGAGGGGAACATAAAAAAGAAAAAGGATTTCATTCAGGAAATATGATCAGGTTCCAGGCACTCATTTCATATTTTTTAAAATGTACCTATTACACTGTAATTTAAGATCATCACATACTTAAAATAGCAAGCAACACATTCCAACAGAATCTATCCAGGATGAAAAGTGTCATAAGAACTAATTTAATTTATTTCTAAGAAAACAAACTCAAAAACCTCGTGCGGTGAGAGAAGACGAACAGCTTCACACTGATGAAACACTGGATAATGTTTAGCATCGATTTCATCTCTTCGATATACATCTCCTATAACTAAAAAATGATCCAGACCACTTTTAATCAGCTCCTTTTGATGAGCAGAAGTGTGTGTTCGTAACAAAACGTCTGAATTAATATAATATGAATCACTTTTTTTCCGACTAGGATGGTTTCTAGGAACAAGTAAACTATCAAAATTTTGTCCAGTAGTTACAATGACTGGAAGGTCATCGTACACAGAAAACAACGGATTACCATGTCGATTTATAAAGTTACCATACATATATCGAATGATTCTTTGTTTCACTAAATACAATGGATGATTTTTCATACAATGTAAATTACGAAACATGAAGGAAAGAATATGTGGAGTGACATTAGTATATTCATCTCGCAAATATTTTTTTCCGCAAATAGAAATAAAATCGCTTTCCTTCAAATCAAAATTATGGCACAGCTTTATTTGAGAAGAACAGAATTTTCTAGTTACAAAGCACAATCGGGTAAAATTATGGCTGAGTAATTTTTTTAACATTTTTGAGTGAGACATGTAAACAAAAAAATGATTGATTGATTGATATTGTGAGACCGCTCAGTGTCTTACAAGATAAAAGTTATGTAGGTAATTGGGAATGAAGCAGAGCGGACGTGTAATGCTATTAAGGAAAAGCAACATGAATTTCTACAAAGTGTAAAAATTTCAATTTTTCATGGGTTACCATATCTAGCTATTCATAAATTACTAGCTATTTTTAAAAAAAACAGAAAATCGCCGATTCTCCTGTCTTGTTGATGAAATGCAAACATTTTCAATTTATCCAGTCAAAGAAATATACAAGAGCCTATTATGTTCCTTTATTGAGTAACAACTTACCATCTGAACAATATTTATTCAATTAAGAATTGATTAAATTTTAAAGAAGTCTTAAATATTTTTTACGGGGTTGGAGATTTTTTCCCCCGCCAAATCCTACTTTCTAGTTAAATGTTGATCGCCAAGGCGTTGCCCTTGAGAGGAATCAGTTTGTAGCAACCTTGCGCAAGACGATCCGCGGGGAAAACTTTCTGCGTAGTAATACACTGTTTTTTCTGGACATTTATCATTTTTCAATCGGTCTTGTTTTCTGAAAAGTATTGTCGTCTAAACTGCGCTCCAGCCATCTTCTTCCTCCTTATATGAGAGTTTCCTTTGTTATTTTAAATAAGGTACTATTAAAATGAACCGTTCAAAAATATTTTTAAAAAAATGCGTACCTATTTGAAGAAGCAAATTAATTATGTAATAAAAATAAATAGAAATTAGAATAAAGTTATTTGATTCAAATAGAAATAAATCGTTCGGAAAGAATTTGAGTGATTCTTATTACCGTAAGTACTAGAATAGATAATTGCTTAAGAATCAACCAGTTTGTAGCAAACATGCACTCTGCATTGTAATACACTGTTTATTTTTTATCAACATTCACCAATTTTCATGTGATCTTGTTTTCAGAAAAGTGTTTTCGGCTAAATCACGCTTCATCTATCATCTTGATGTTTACCTGAAAGTTTTGTTTGATATTTTTAACGAACCAGGAAAAAAAAAATTTAAGAAATACATATCAATTTGAAGGAGTAAATTGAAGTTGTGTAGTAAATAGCAAATCGAAATTAATTAAAGTAATGTGAATCGTTTAAAAATAAATTAAAATTCTAAAAAAATTGCGTGATTTTTAATACTGTGAGTACTAAAAAAAATTATTTTTATTCCCCTCCTTATCTTAGAAATTGAGTTCTTCCTTCATTATCATTAGAAAAAATTCGAATCATATCAAAATAAATTAAAACTGTAAAAAAAAAAAAAAAAATGCGTGATTTTCAATACCGTAAGTACTAGAATAAATAATTTTTATACCTTAACATTGAAATTGAGTTTTTTTTTCCTTCATTATTATTGGATTACTGAAGATTATTCTAGTATTCTTCGGAATGATCAAATTCTATTTTGAATTTTGCTTAATTATACTGAACTTTTTTATAACTGATTTAGTGTATAACATCGGATATTTCATACAATTTTTTTCAAAAAATATTAAAATTGATAATTAAAGACGTAATTTTTGAAGTAAATATAACTCTATGGTACAGTGCCTTAAAGCAGTATTATTTTCCATTATTTCTTTTTCTGTTTATAGCTTTTAAAAAAAGTAACTTAAAATAAGAGAAAATAGATTTATCAAAATAATCTTATTAGTAAACAGCATTAGAAAATTAGTCTGCCGTTCCAGATAAGGAAATCCTTCAAGTGAAGATGTTGAAAATTAATATCGCTTATAATAAATGCAGAAATTCTTAATGATCGAATAAGATTTCGACCTCTTGCAAACAGGATTTTCAAGAGAGACGACTGTGAAGCGTTTTATCTGATGAAAATATGATCAAGCAATATTTTATCACGCAGCGAATAATTTATCATATTAATGAAAAATATGTTAGAGGATTCTAAATTTATCTCGTGTTAACGTATCAAAATTTTAAAATTCTTTTTTTAACAAATTAAGAATATTTTAATTTTTTTCTTAATCTTAGGATTTATCATTTCAATGAACTAATATCTTTAGAAACTACCTCAATGTTGAAAGGGTTTTATATTGTTTCTTCCTTTTTTATTCTATCATATTAAAAATTATTAGATAACTACTTATTTCACTTATATATCTCTATAGAGTAAATTATATGAACATTTTTTTTCCAAAAATAAATAAATAAATAAAACATACGTTTGAAAGCTATATAATGTCAAAATTATTTTCGATGAAAAAGAATTTACCTTTTCTTTTAGCACAATTTATATTTCAATGAATAAAACTAACTAAATTTAAAAGCTAAAGAATTTAATTTACGGTGGACATTTATCTTAAAAGGAAGGAATGTCCTCAATATCTATTATATTAAATTAAAAGTAATTGGAAGTTCTATAATTAAGTTGAGACAGTAATAAATAATACAGAACAAATTCACGTCATCTAAATATTGATGCAAAAATTAAAACAAGAGATCCATTCAAACAGTAGACAGATCATATTCATGTATTCTTAATCAGTAAAATTTTGTACAAAAATTTAAACTTTAAATTTTTTTAATTTAAAGTTTAAAAAATTCAATATTGTTTTAAAAAATATTGCACTGGCATTAAAGATGAAATATTATATGTATAGGGTAATCGTACAATTTAGAATCTTAAATTATTAAAAAAAAGAATTTTTAAGAAATTACCCTTTTCACCCGTAAAAACTTTAAAAATCAATTTCTTATCAACATCGGAATTAGATTCTTTAGATCACAAGCAATAAAAAAAAATTTAATGATTTTTTTTTTAATTTTAGGATTTGTAACAATCAGAAATATTAAATGAATTTCTTTTCTTAGAAATGCATATTAACACCTTAATTATGACATATATTTCAGAAAAATGGACCAAAAATGGATAACATTTTTGACTGTTTAACTAATTTTGTTCTTTATATTATTATAAAGGTTAGAAAATGGTTTTTTATTTCAAAAATAAAATTTTAAATATACCTATTAATTAATTAATTGAAATTAATACCTAATTAATTAAAATACCTAAACTGTACTCCACATCGGTGTCTGAATCGGACATTGCGAAAAAAGAAAGTTATTTGCAAAAAAACTCACTGAAAAGCAACCAAAACTAAACGAGAAAGCGAAACTCTGCCTTTTTTTTATCAATCCAAATGAGTCTTTGTTTATCTGACAGCACCCACGTTTTCCCTCCCTCAACCGAAGTCGTAATCGGTGAAAAACTAGGACCACTAATGCCATCTATTAGGAAAATAGTGAATTAAGTATCTTAAAGTAGAAAGGAACTCAGTTCGGGCTTCACAAAATAAAAGCGAAAATTTTTCTCCTGCCCGAACTCAGTTCGGGCATCACAAATTCTGCAGGTAGTAGTTACCCGAACTCAGTTCGGGTGACACTGGCAAGGGGTTAATTATAATTTATTGCAGTACAATATATATAATATCAAATGTCAAATCACGCACAATCAATTATTTCAAAAGAAATATCAAAGAACTTAAGTATCTTTGAATTTTGTTCATAGTTTAGCTGAATCTTGTGCACAAACAAAATAGAAAAAAAAGTTAAGATTCTTAAATCTGAAAAAAATTACATATTTCGATAAGTTTATAATGAGCAATCTTCTATCTTTTATCTTCTATATAAATAAAAATGTAATGTGGTTTGTTCAAATCTCAGAATTTACTGGAGCATTTGATCTGAAATTTTGACATAACGTTGCATTTTAATCCGGACGGGGTTTTATGTACTTATTATTTCGTAATTTACTCTAAATTTTTTGAAATTTAATTTTTAAGTGATTTTTTGGTATTATGATGTCATATGATGTCACGTTTCTCTCTGAATGCGAAAATGTATACTTTACACACAATTTTTTCGGGATTATTACATATTTTTACTACAATTATGATTATCGATTGGAATATTTGATTTTTGTTCTTTGATACTTAATTAGGATTATTTTTGGAAAGAATCATTTTTTTAAATGATTGTTCTTTTAAAAACTAAAACTTCGTTTTGTAATTTTGACAGCATTCGGACAGTATTATCGCGGGATGTTTATGATTTTGCTTACAAATTACAACTTACTTTTTCAGTAATTTCACGCAGAATATATTTCTTTATTAATATTATTAATATTTTTACAAATCAAAACTTCGCACTGATAAGGGTAGTTCAGTTCTTACTGCAATTAACATTAGTATTGTATTTTGGTAATGTTATGTTACTCGCGTCATTAATGATACTTCCAGTTCTTTGTTACATTTTGAATGTAGACATTCACCTTAATTATTTTGTGATACATTGCATTGCTATTGAGCTGTGTCTTTTATGATAATGTTGATTTTGTGTGAGTGTAGTTTATTTTTTCATTGTTCTTCATTTAATTTTTTAATTGTTTTTCTTACTTCTCAATGCAATTAGTAAGAATTCTGTTCTGTCAATTAATTTTCAGTTGAATTCTAACAACATAGTGAAGTTGACCTCTTTGGAGTGCTTTGTTCAAGTAAAATGAAAGGTTCTGTTTCCCATTGCATCACTATTGAGCTGTGTTGAATGATTCACATTTGAAGTTAAATATTTCGTTAGTATTTTTATTCGGCCGCCCGGGTGGGCCGGGGTGGGGGTTAGTTGTGCCTTTTTTAAATGTTTTGTAATTTTATATGTTTTAGTCTGAACCTTCTTTCTTCTTTTTAAGTACAGTCAATCAGCTTCAGTACATAAAAAAAATAATTTATTGGAAAATGACTTACACTGGGATGTATGTATTAATGATGTATGTAACATGCCGCATCCAAAGCAAATTCGTTCATTGTTTGCAATCGTATTGACTGCCTGTTCTCCTTCATCTCCTACAAACTTATGGGAGAATAAATCACACATAGCGGAAGATATTTTTCATCGAATGTGCAGAGAAAATTCTAATATGGGCATTGATTTCACAACAAGACACTTTAATGAAGCATTGATAATGATTGAAGATTTGTGTTTAGCAACTGCAAACAAAGTTAACAGTCAGTTGGGAATACTATCTCCAACTCGATCTGCTGCTGCTTCATTTGATGTAGAACTGTGTCGCTAGCAAAACTACAACATAATGAATCTTTTGTCCTATGTTTCATCAAATATTCCTAAGTTAACGCTTGAGAAAAAAGGCATTTATGATCATATCATGCAAACTATGAATATTGGAAATGGAAAAATCTCCTTCTTAAATGCGCCTGGAGGAACTGGTAAAACATTCCTAATCAAATTGATTCTGGCAGCTGTAAGATCCCAAAATGACATAGCCTTAGCTCTTGCGTCATCAGGTATAGCAGCAACATTGTTACCAGGAGGAAGAATTGCTCATTAAACTTTGAAACTGAAATTGAACATTCAAATCATTGAAACTCCCACATGCAACATATCCAGAGCATCAGACATGGGAAAAGTATTGCAGAAATGCAAAATTATTGTTTGGGATGAATGCACAATGGCACACAGAAAATCGCTTGAAGCTCTTGATTGATCATTACAAGATTTGCGTGGAAACACTAGACCATTTGGGAACGCATTAATATTGCTTGCAGGATATTTCAGGCAAACATTATCTGTAATTCCTCGATCAAAACCAGCAGATAAAATAAAATAAATGCTTCTTTGAAACACTCTGCTTTGTGGAGACATGTGAAGACCTTGAAATTAAGTACAAATATGCGTGTCCAGTTGCAAAATGATCGATCAGCTGAAATTTTCTCAAATCATTTGTTGGATATTGGAAATGGGAAGGGTCCAGTAGATTTAACCTCAGGGAAAATTTCATTGCCTCATAACTTCTGCAATTTGGTGACATCCAAAGGAGAATTGGTTGAAAGAGTATTTTCTTACATTCAAACCAATTTTATGAATCCCAATTGGCAGAGTGAACGTGCTATTCTTGCTGTCAAGAACAAAGACGTCTACCAGCTTAACAACATCATTCAGTCTCGCATTCAAAATGAGACAATCACCTAAAAGTCTGTTGACACTGTTGTGGAAGTAGATGAAGCAGTGAATTACCCTACAAAGTTTTTGAATTCCCCAAACCAAACCAAACTGAATATTTTTGTAGGGGAACATAACCCTCTCGGGCTTTAATCCCCTGTGAATTGGCTATTATTTGAGGTGAGACTGAATTTTGGTTTTACACTTGCCCAGAAGTTAAGGTTTAGATATTAAAATAATAAAATAAAATTACAGTTCAATAGCTTTTTAGATAATATTAAATTGATTTTGAAAAATATGCTGAATATATATTATTTATATCAGAATATCACCAGTTGGATTACTAGTGTTGTTAAAATTAATTTAGAAGAGAAGGTGGTTGAAGCTCATGAGTTTAGGCTTAGGATATTGCAGCAGTAGTCTATTGGATTTCTTCTTGCTTGTTCAGTCTGGTCGCAGTGAGAGCGCGCTCTGTGATTGGTCAATGATGCGGTGTGTTAATTCTGTATATATAGGTGGGTGCGTAGGAGTGAGATTTTGTAAGGAGTGTGCTTGTGTTACCAGCGTTTTTGTAATATAAGTGAAATTAAAGAATTAAAATTTCTCGTGGTCTGTGTAGTTGCGGGTTGCTTCTGAGTGGGGTGTACTTTTCTATTTCTTAAATGGTTTTATTGCTCGAGGTATCAATTTTTTGGTAGAAATTTTCTGATAATTTTTTAATGAAGTTTTTAAGTGTTGGGAGTTTCATTGAGTATCTGATGCCTGTGTTTCTCATGTACCTCTCATGTGTGCTCTTACTATCATTCTAATGGTGGAATTTTGGGATTTTTCTAATAAATCTAGTGTTGTGTCAGCACAATGCGACCAGACTGGGCTAGCATAGGTCAGGATAGATCTTAGTATCAAGGTGTAGATAAGCAATTTATTACGTCAACTTAATGTAGATTTACGCGAAATAAGGAAGAAAATATTATTTACTGAAGAATTATACTTCTTTTTAATTCGTAGAACGTGTTGCTTAAAAGTGAGTTTCTTATCCAACATTACACTAAGACATTTGGTGTCTAGAGACCAGGGTATATTTTTGTTTTCCAGAAAAGTGTCTGGCTCTATTTTTCTGTAGTTTCTGGAGAAGAAGACGACCTCTGTCTTGGAAACGTTCAGGGCTATTTTCCAAGTAGAGTACCATGCTTCTAGTTTCTGTAAGTGTTCGTTTAGTGCTTGGCCTAATTTTGGTGAAAAGTAATGTCTTGCTAGTATCGCAGTGTCATCTGCATACATGCATATTTTTGTATTTTGGTGTTTAGGGATGTCGTTCACGTAGTAATTGAACTAGGTGGTTGAGAGGATTCCTCCTTGCGGAACTCCAGCTTCAACTTTTCTTAGATTTGATAGTTGTTCATTAACGATGACTTGAAAGCTTCTATTGTGTAGATATGAGTTTATTATTTTTACGAGATATGCAGGAGTGTTGTAGTTGATCATTTTGAAGATTAAACCTGTATACCAGATTCGGTCAAAGGCTTTCTGGATATCCAGGAAGACCGCACCAGTATTTTGACTTTTGTAAAATCCAGTCTTGAGGAATTCCACTACTCTGAGCAGTTGGTGTGATGTGGATAATTTCGGGACGAATCCATGTTGTTCGTGGATGATGATATCGTGGTCTTGTAGAAATTTTGATAGTCTATTGTGGATTATTTTTCGGCTAGTTTGCTGAGGTTTGGTAATAAGGAGGTAGGTCTGTAGTTTTCTAGCCGGGTAGGATCCTTACCCGGTTTCAGGATAGGGTTGACAACAGCGGTTTCCCAGGAATCCCGGAAGTAACCGAGATCTAGCATATTCTGAATGATATTTCTTAGTTGAAAGATGCAGAAGTGTGGCAGGTTTTTTATCATTTTATTGGTGATGCCTTCTCTCCCTGGTGCTTTTTTGATTTTTATTTTCTTTATGCAATCTGCAATTTCTGAGGCTAGTGGTGGAGGGTAATCCAGATTTTGGAAATTTTCTTCATTTTGTAGATAGTTTTGTAAGACATCCTCTACGTTCTCGTCATGAATAGGTGTGTTTATGTCATTTAATTTGAATTGGTTTTGAAGTGAATCTGCAAAAATTTCTGATTTTTCAGTGTTACTAAGTGCGATACTAGCTGCGCCTTTAAGGGCGGAGATAGATATAGGAACTCGCTTTTTTCTGAATGCTTTGGCCATCCCCAAAGGATACCGCTTTCAGCACTCAGGTTTTCAAGCGTGTCTTCCCATTCTTTGTTTCTGTGTAAGTGCACTTTACTCCTAATTTCGTTTTGAATTCTGTTTAAAATTTCTTTATCGGCAGGAAAGCGGGTGAATTGCCAGGTTTTTCCAGCTTTTGTTTCTTTTTCTGAATAAATCCCGAAGTTCCTGTCCGATGAAAGTCTGTTAGTATTTATGGGTTTTGAGGCGATTTTATGTGCACTGAAAATGTTTTGTGTGAGTTCTGCGACTTGTTTATCAATATCCTCTCCGCTGTTTGCTTTGGGGAGTCTGAATGTGTCGATTGTGTTTTCTAGCATTGTGTTTTTGAAAAGAGCCTAATTTGCACGAACTTTTGGTTCAGGGAGTTCGTATCTACTCTGCGTGTCGAAGTGGATCAGCACAGGGTTGTGATCGCTTCTTAACTCCGGTAGCGAGTAAATTTGAGCGGGCCAATGAAAGCTCTTGGTAATTGCTATGTCGATGATGGAGGCGGAGTTATGTCCATAGCGTGTTGGTGGGGGCGGGGCTAAGATTTCTAAGCCGGTTTGATCGGCAAAATTTCTTAATGCGTTACCTCGAGATGAATTATAAGTGCAGCCCCAGCTAGTGTGCTTAGCATTAAGATCTCCACAAATTAATGAAATCGGCCCTAAATTTTGAATAGTCTGAATATCCTTTGGTACTAATGAGGCTCTAACAGATGGTGGTATATACATTGAGGTAACGAGTATTGGGTTTCCATCTGTTGGGGTGAGTGCAACAATGGTTGCTTCTGCCCCGCTTAGTGAGGGTGTTGGGATTTGGTAGTCTGGAAGAGGCTTTTTAATTAAAATTGCAGTGCCGCCGTAGGGTTTATTGGTAGTTGCAGTGGGTGTTCTATCGTTTCTGTGTATGGTGTAGTTAGGCATAGAGAACTTCATACCCGGTCCTAGATGTGTTTCTTGTAAAATAATTAAATCTGAGGAGTGCTTATCAATAAAGTGTCGCAATTCAACATCACGACACTTTACCCCTCGGGCGTTCCAGGTAACCAGTTTGAGGCCGAGGAGGGTGAATTTTAGTTATTGTTTGTGGGTGATGAAGCGACCACACCCACTATAAAGATATTAAGTTTATCAAGATCGTTATTGACTTTGGACATATTATTCATTGCTTCAAAAAGTTTAGGGAACTTATTGAATAGGTTTTGAAGTTTCCTGATTGCAGTGATGAAGTTGAATTTCCTGGGTTATTATTAGTATTATTACTATTAATTTGGGTATTGGGGGTGTTTGTCGGCTCAAACTGATTTGAAGCTTCGGCATGTTTTGGTGCTATGAGTGGCGCCATCTCTTGGGTGTTATTGTTGCTACAAACTCTCGCAAAAGTGAAATCTGCAGTGACTGGTCTTGATTCTATTACGGTGTTTCTTTCGACTATTTTTTGGGTTACTTCTCCTTTTTTTGGTTTCTTTTTAGGGAATAAGGGGCAGACTTGCCAGGATGCATATGATTTTGTTTGCAGTTAATGCGGATTGGATTCTCAAGTCTCTCCTTTATTTCGCACTCTCCGGTATGATGGTTTGCTCCGCATTTCAGACAACGGGTGTTCATCCGGCAGTTCATCGGCGAATGGTGAAAATAGTTGCAGTTGTAACACTGCGTTGTTGTTTGTTTTTCTTGAATGGCACTATTTTCACCATTATGTGAATTAAGGCACTGATCTTATAGATGTCGCGGGCGTCCTCGGTTCTTCTCCCCTCTACCATGAAGATGGGGAGGGGGAGTTTAGTTTTGAGCTGACGTAGCTGAGAGACTTTCTGGACTTTAATGCCTTGGTTTTCCAGATCTTCCTTGATATCTTCTATTTCAGCATGAGATGGAAGGCCTTTGATACAAACCTTCAAAGGCCTCTCAGGTAAAGTTGGATTACGTAGTATTCCGCCTTCATGTTGGTTAGCTGGGTGGTGATTCCTCTATGGTCGTCTTCTGATATGGGATTGATCTTAATATATTGTCCTGAGAGTTTTCAGGTTGACTTTGGAAAATTTCTATTGATGGCCTGGAATATTAAATTGTAGTTAGGAGTAAGCTTTAGCATTATTTGTTGAATTTTGGGTAGTGGGGGGAGGTCGGTGTCAGCTTCGTCTGGATCGCAATCCGATAAAGCGTCAAAGCTATTGTTTACATTTAATTTATCTAGCTAGTATTTAATAAAAATTTAGTACAGCTAGTATTAATAAAGCTAGTATTTAATAAAATTTTTCTTTACCATATAAAATTTTTTATTTTATCTACATAATTTACAATAAAAAGGCAATGTTTAACCTATCTGTAAGTTTTCGAAACTTAGTTTCTGTTTTCATAGATTGTTATTTTTGACTTAGAATAGCTTCAACACTTTCAATTTTATTACCAGAGAAAATGTAAATACGTGCACTTATTTAGTTCATTAATATTCCTATCCTCAAACATTCCTATTAATAAAATTAATTTTTAGGGTTTGAAGATAATCTAGTCATATAAATGCTGATCTCATATAAAATACAAGAAAAAACAATTCAATTAATTTGGTATTTTACAAGTAGAACTTGAGAAATTAATAAACATATAAGAAAAACTTATCTGATTACTAAGAAATTCTTGTTTGATGTAAATCAGTTAAATATTTCAAAGTTAAATGTTTATTATTACTAATTTTTAAATAGTAAATGAGACGCACTTGTATTGAAATATATACCGAAAATATTTTAATTCTGATTGTTCAAATAAAATAAAGCAACTGTAATAATTGAATGTTTACTTCCTGATCTGTTAAATAAATATCGTTAATTTTCGACACTTTATGAAATTCATGACATTTCTTTAGCTAAATGATGAAATGCAACTAATAAAAGTGAAGAATATTTATTCAATTGCAAATTAATTAATGAAAAAAGAAAGAATTTTAAGAAATTTATTTCGTTTTGGAGTTCCATTGCAAAACACTTTCGACTACGGACTTGATAAATAGCAGCAACGGTTAGATGAAGACTCGAATCCTAACTGGAATTCGCCTGGCTTCTGTACAACCCAATTAAGGACTTTGAGATTCATTTCCCTTAACTCAGAGTAATCATCAGAATACGCACCCACGACTCAACTTCAAGGTCGCGATCCTTGAAAGAGATGAAGGGCAGAAAAGAAATTAATATGATGAAACCTAAATGTGAAAATCAAGTAAATATAATACTTTTCCTGTAAAACGCAAAAATTTAAACTCAAGATTTTATATTATACAAACCTATTATTAAATTAAATCAATGTTTAAATAACAAAAAAAGAAAACAGAAAAACGTAGGTGTCTGATTTTGAAATATTAATTATTACAAAAAGGAGCAGAGTTTCTTAAAGTAAATGGAATCCTGAATTTAAAACAATTCGTATGTAATCGCATTACATAAGAATTTAATGACAATTAACAAAGATCAACAGCTTTAAACATTTTTACTTTAGTGTTCCCTTTTTTTTCCGAAGGGGGGGGGGTAAAAATCTTCTCAATTTGGATTTCCATCAAAATCGTCCACAAGAGGAACTTCGTCATCATCACTTAATGCTGAAATAAATAATTGATACGTTTGTTTAAAAAAAAGAGTAGTGATCTCGAATGATATCATAAATTTAAAAAAATTATGAAATAAAATACCTTCTAGTAATTTCTTATTTGAAGTCTTTGGCATTTTATCCGAAATGCCTTCGGACTCTACCGTTGGAATTCCAATTTTTTTTTAGCTCAGGGCCTTTTTTTTTCCATATCATGGAAAAACCAGAGAGGTATCTTCCAAAAATATTTGCACTTTTGCATCCAGAGACTTCATTGTACTAAGTCTCATTCTTCTGTAAAAATGTAATGTCATATACAGTTTTAAAAAAATTTCAGATTTTCTGCTTACTATTGCTTTTTTGAAATGTTTGCTCTCATTTTGTAGATCATTTACATTATTAAGTTTGTCTATTTTACTAACAAATTTTCCTTTTTTTTTATGATTTGGGGTTTTATGCACAGCCTCATTAAACAATTTATTAATGCTGTAATACTGGGATGCGCAATCCTTACATATAATAGAAGTCTCTGGAGGGCAATGTCTGGCAATACGAGGCCAAAGATCTCTCTTTTTTTCCCCATCCACAAGAAAAAAAGCCCTTCTTTGTCCTCACTGTAAAAAAAAATTAAATTGTAAAAACATTTGATTAGGTCTAAAAATAAATAGATATCTAATCATTACATACCGACAATATATTTCGAGTACAACTTGGGTCATGGTTTGCATTTTTCAGCCTCTATCATATTTCCTTTTCGTTAGGAAAGTTTCATCCAAAAGGATTGTCTTATCTGCAATAATTTGAATTAATTAAACAAAATACATTCCCATAATCAATGCATGTATAGGGCTCGTTTTAAAGATAATTGCTGTTTCGTACCTGATCCTCCTAGAAGTTTGTCGTGATGAGATGCTTCTATTTCTGTCACTTCTCTCAGACGAGAATAAAAATCGACAATAGTAGGCCAACATATTTGAGGTTGGCTCTTTTCTTTCGGAACCGATTCAAGTGTTCGAGAACTAAACTTTCTTGAATTCTGCTGATGAAGCAAATTATCAGTAAGAAAACATCAAGAAAGTGAATTTTGATGTTTTCAAAAAAGGTATTTGATAATGGGTTAATCGGGAAAAAAATATATGTCTGTAAAATAAAACGATTAATAATATCCATTAATAGTAATTGATTAACTTTCATGCGTTATTATATGTTTGAATATGCAGTATAAATGTTGCAATAAAAGTCGTTTGTACTTTAAAAGCCAATAAGGAAAGACTCCCCAAAGAACAATATATTTTTTAAAAAAATTATTTAATTTGATAATAAAAAACATTATTCCTGCTTATGAAATTCTATGTGAATTAACTAATATATAAGTTTATACCATAAGAAATTTTTTGATAAGATATACTTAGTTTTGAGATATTGCAAATTTTCACCATTTTTTTATTCATATTTACATTGGTGCTTGTGAATTAAAATTTGAAACAATACTTTTATGAAATTTACTTTCGTACTTAAACATAAATAAAAAAAAATTCTGATACATGTAGTTTCGAATTGAAACCCTAGTACAGTAGAGTAAGTCTCTTTTAAAATTTCTTCTTTGAGTATTATATGAGGATTTTATCAAAATTTACATCATATATATTATTTCTGGTTATATTAGTTTAATTAGCTCTATAAAATTGAAAGTAATGATTACACTAATTTAAAACTCGATATAAGAATTTCGTAGCTTTTGCATTGAAAATCTATAGCTTGAATAATCATGAATCGCTATTGTATGGACATTATTCACTATTATTCGGAAAGAAAGGGCTAAAATTCCCTGCAAATTTCATACTTAACTCTTAAAAATGTTGACAGAGAAATGTTTAAATGCATGCTGAAGAAATATAAAAATGTGCACAAAATACTCAAGATTTAGTTAAACATAAGCATTATATAATATTAATTGTCAAAATAACTCTGAAATATTTTATGAATGAAATGTTTAATAAACATACCGTAGAAGAATAAGCAGCAAAAATTTAACTGGATTCTGATTTGACAATGCCCTGAAAGAGGAAATATTGTATAAATACATAACTTATACAGCAGTTACTAAACAAGTCAAAGAAATTGCTATTCAAAGTTATTTTCAATAACGATTGGGAGAGTCAGATTGGATGAAATGTGCCTCCAGAATATTGTAAGATTTGAATTTGAGGGATAATAATAAGAATTTAGATGCATAAAAAAGTGAAAACAAAATATCATGAATAATTTCAAAACAATATTAAGTCGCTAATCAATTATATCAATGATTTTAAAAAAGGCATCCAAAGCCCTTCTGACCAGTTTAAAATAATGCCTCTTATATTCTTATAACAAATAATAAATTCAACTTTCATTAATATATATATATATATATATATATATATATATATATATATATATACACACACACATACAAAAAAAAATTTGAAAAATTTTTAACTGCCATGAAAATAATGATCAAAATTTCTAGGCAATTTTTATAACCCTCATTACAAATCAATATTTAATAAATATTAATTTATGAAATTGTATTAACAATGGTATGTTTTTTTTAAACTAAATCCTTCTGAAAAGCAAAATATTCTCAATAAGCTTACCATAGGTATTAAGAATTTGTTATTTATGGTTTGTATTCTGTAAAAAATATCTTCAGTTTTGTTTCTAAGAGTAACTTTAATAAAATAAATTGACCAAGTGTATAAAAAGGAGAAGATTTTCAGTTCAAATTGATATTAACTTATAGCTAAGAGATTTGAATATTTTTAAGAATTAACGGATAATTTTTTCTAAAATAAATGATTAAATTCATTCTTCTTGAAGATCACAGAAATTATTTCGAATGGAAGTTGAAAATTTGTAGGGAAAAAAAATACCGCTCTCTTTCTTTCTCTTAACTGCACACACACATTCAAGAAAAAAAAATTTCTACATACATTATTTATTTTTAAGTTAGCATAAAATTAGATTAAATCAGAATGTATCATTCATTTACTCTTAACGAACAGTAAAATGTCAGTACAGTCTAAATATCCATTATCTAACGCGAAAAAAATGCATTTTATTAAGAATATATATTGAATATTTTGAAGATATTTACTTAATGATTCAAAAATATGCTCAACAACTTGAAATTTTTTTTTTTCAATTTCAATTACGCTATTAAGACGGGAAGCGAAGAAATTTTGAGGTTGATTAAATTTTTTGAGAATCAGTAATAAGAGAAAAAGTTCCTGTTTCCAAAAAGCTATATTTTAGGTCCTTACATATTATCAACCAATTACTATTCCTCTTGGGAATCATCGTTCAATAGGGCTTCGACATTTTGTAAACGATCTTAAGTGAAAGAAACTTTTCCAAGGGGGAAGTGATCAATTTTTTTACCAGTCTGGCGATAATTACTTCAATTTCCCCCTCCCTCCTAACATCCTGCATTTCAAATGATACTTCCGTACCAACTCCGATCCACCCCTTTTAACGGAATCTTTAAATAGCCACCTTTCAGGTGGAACCAGCCCTCATTGTTAGCATACGAGCGGAGGAACCTGTTACTACTGTAGCGAAAACCTCCAATACAACCATAACTCAAATTGACAATGACGAGTCAGAATCGGTGACAAGTAGTCCCTTTGACAAGAAGAAAAAAATTCCCCCAATTGTGATTGACTAGTACGGTAAAAATACTATAAAAACCTTTCCTTATTAATTCTGTGAAAATTACTTTCATTGAATCCCACCCTTACCAAGAGCATTTTAACTACAGATACCCAACAAAAAAGAACGAAGCTGAATATAGAACAGTTAAAGTATCCTTGCTCCTCCTCCCCACCACTTTACATTTCAAAATAATTTTCCCTCCTTTTTTCTAGCCCCCTTTGAAATCCAAAGATAAAATCATTGACCTACATAGTCTACGAGTAAAGCTAATATGTGATCTAAAAAGGGTCGAAACACACTGATCACATACTTTGGGGAAAATCTGTTAGTAAACTTTCATTTGACATTAATTGGCGTCATCTAGAAACAGTACAGCGGAATCTTACAAGCGTTATTGAAAATGCACTTTTGTTTCTTGGTAATTTGGAGGACAAGCCAAGCTCCTTTAGAGAAGACATGCCTTCCGCAAAAGGAGTGGAACTCTTTAATGTCAATCACTTTACTGCCCCTCATATTTAGAGGGACTCCCTTTATACACCTCTTAACCCTTTCACTACCGGAGGGAGAAAAAAGAAGTGCGTCTTTGGGCCCGAAATTTCTTACCGCGGAGTGTCACGCTATGCCCAGACGATTTTAGATATTAAGCCTAACTCGTGAAAAAAAATTCCTCTAAAATCGACAATTCATTAGAATATTTTGTTTTTTATATATATTAATTAAAATGCATTAAACTTAATATATACAAAAGAAAAAAAAGATTTAATAGAAAATTGTATGTTTTAATATATAAAATTACATAAGCAAAATCATATCATTTAAGAAAATACAAAATATGCTTACATTTGTTACATAAATTTCATGGTGTAAAGATGCACCATTACATGAAATATTAAGATATAAAAATGAATCTTATTTTGCAGTATAGTATTTTTATAAAAAAAATTCTTCAGTGCATAGTCCAACGTCACATGTCTTACACACATATTTTGTCAATGTTTGACATTTCACACAAGATTTTGACCAAAGGGCACATCTTCATCGTCCTTTTTTTTTTCATTTAACGGTTATATACAGATTTGGATTATTTTCGCTAACATCACTGCCAGATTCATTCATTAATTCGCAAATCTCAGTATCAGATATATACTTTCTTTTCGTTATGACTGTCGCTACAAATAAAAACCGAATGAAAGGAACAGATGGGAACATCTGCTACTAAAAGCACTAACTCCCATAAACATAAATAAATTCACATTCATACTTCTAAGAAAGCAAGAAAGAAAAAAACCCAACGTTTTTAAAAATAACGATTTTATATGGTACAAAGTTTACTAAAGAAAATTATTGAAATATTAGTTAAAACTGTTAGTTATTTTTAACTTTAAAATTTACTTAAAAAAAGTCATTTGTGAGAGTATTAAAAAATTCATAATACTCATAAAATCAAAACATGCATTTGAAAGTTTGTAAGTCATTGTATTAAAAAAAGAATGGGAACCAGAATTCAGAAAAATTATTGTGATATGACACGGTAATTAATATTAGAATCTTTCTTTCTTGCGAATGATTACTGACTAAAAGTCAGGAACCCTTACTATCTCCCCTTTGTGAGTAGAAAGTTTTTACGATAACCCATGTGGCGTATGAGGAATTCCTGGTGTTCCCAGAGGGGGAAAGAAATTTTTTCCTCAATCCTAAGAGCGCCGAGTGGAAATGATATTTTGACTTATAAAAATTATTTAATTATTAGTTTCAATTTGTCTCAAATGTCTAAATATTGCATTCTTAGGCGAGTAAGAACGATTCTCAAAGTTTGAGAGCTCTAGCTTGATGGGAAATTGGTTAAATTAACGATCGAAAATTTGATGACACACACTCACTCTCCCACACACACACCAAGGGAAATTCAGTAAAACGTTGTAAAAAGCGACCCGAAAACAAGTGCACCCTTTAAATCATGTTATTACATTTAAGGGGCGGCGTCGCAACACGTGCTTTTGACAATTACCCCCCTCCTGATAACTAGAAGTGAAATTTAACCCATATCACCAAGGTCAACACTCCAAATAACTTATCTATATAGATTTCGTGGTATCGTAATGCCATAT
The DNA here is from genome assembly GCA_019974015.1 of Nephila pilipes. Lineage (NCBI taxonomy): Eukaryota > Metazoa > Arthropoda > Arachnida > Araneae > Nephilidae > Nephila > Nephila pilipes. The sequence continues at coordinate 383,020 of BMAW01059970.1, read as the reverse complement.
AGTAATATTAAAAAATAAAAAAAACTTTCTGATCAAGCGTATTTCTATTGATACGTTAGTCTGCAGCATGCATTCTCGAAGTGTATCTAATGTAATACGCTGGGCACAGGAGAGCAAACGCGGGCGTATCGAATATGATACGCTGGGAGTGAACTGGTTAAGGAATAATGCCTCTTTTCACGGAGTCTTACTTGACGGTGTTGAAGATTTTTCCCCGACAAATCCTGATTTCAAGTAATAGATTGATCGCCAAGGCGTTGTTCTTGAGAGGAACCAGTTTGTAGCAACCTTGCGCAAGACGATCCGGGGGACAAACTCTCTGCGTAGTAATACACTGTTTTTTCTGGACATTTACCATCTTTCAAGCGATCTTGTTTTCTGAATAGTATTGTCGTCTAAACTGCGCTCCAGCCAACATCTTGCTGTTGATATGAGAGTTTCCTTTGCTATTTTAAATAAGGCGCTATTAAGATGAACTGTTCAAAAAATATTTTTAAAGAAATGCTTACCTATTTGAAGAAGTAAATCAATTATGCAATTAAAATAAATAGAAATTAGGTTAAAGTTATTTGATTACAATAGAAAAAAATAAATTAAAGTTTGTAAAAATTTACGTGATTTTTACTATCGTAAGTATTAGAATAGATAGTTGTTTAAGAATTAAGATTACAAGTCATTTTTAAGTAATTTCTGAAATTTCTTATTATCTAAAATCTGTTTTTTTTGTACTATTAATTATGAAATATTTTTTAAGAAATAGTTACCTATTTGAAGAATTAAATTAATTATGTAATAAAAGTAAATAGAAATTAGGTTAAAGTAATTTGATTCGAACAGAAATAAATTAAAGTTTGTAAAAATTTGTGGGATTTTTGTTTCCTTAAGTACTAGAATAGATAGTTCCTTAAGAATCAAGATTACAAATCATTTAAGTAATTTCCGAAATTTCTTATTTTATAAAATCTGTTTTTTATTAACAACAATGAAATTACTTTTTCTTGCTTATCATTTAAATACTGAAAAAATTAGACTCGTATCAAATCAAAGGATCAAATGTTCGACTGAATTTTGTTTAACTGTATTTTGAATTTATTTACAACTGATTTAATGAATATCAAATCATTTGAACAATTTTTTTAAGAAAAACTGGAATTAATAGCGAAAGATGTTATTTTGAAGTAAATATAACAAAATACATTATCTTAAAATCATCTTCCATTTTTTTATCGCTACTTATACCTTTTCAGAAAAAAAAAGGGATTTAAAATAAAGGGAAAAAAATGTTTGCCGGAAGAATATCTTTAGTGAACAGCATTGGGAAATTATTTTGCTGCTGAAATCCATCAAACGAAGATGTTAACAATAACTCTCTTATTATAAACTCGGAAATTCTTAACGATCGAAAACTGGTACCCTTTAGATTTCAGTTACGTATTGCTATATCAAGGAACATAAGTATCGTCGAATTTTCATTAGATAGTTTAAATGAATTTTGTTTGGAAATAAAACAGAAAGATAGATTTTTAAAATCTGAAAAAAAATTACAAATTTAAATAAATTTGAGAAATAGTCAATATTAATTAAAAATTTATTTGTCCTTTAACAATTTTTATATATATGTGTACATTTTACAATAAAAAAAAAGTGATGTTTTTACTCCTATCTTTAAGTTACTAAACTTAGTCTCTTTTTTAATTAATTACTAATTATTTGACAGAGAATAACTATTATTTTTCAATCTTATTGCCAAAATGCAAATACGTACAGAAATTAGTTGAATAATATAACTCTCTTCTTGCATTCCTGTTGGCAAAAATTATTTTCAAGGAAGCTTGAGATTCTGATATCTAGTTAAATAAATAAAAAAAGAACAACTACAATTCAATTAATACAGCATTTTTTTTATATGTAGAACTTAGCAAACGACTAAACACGTAAAAAATATTGGTTCATAAGATATTATTCTTGTTGGAAATTTTAATAGTTAATAAACTCCTTTTTAAGTAATATCTCAAAATCTTCGCATACGCCGCCCGCTTTCACGCCGCTTTCGCGCCGCTGATATGTCGAATCCTAGCTGAAGGAAACATTTATAACTGGAAAAAAGAATTCCCTTCCTGAAACTCACATCTTAGCTCACTTCAAAATCCTTTTCTTGTGAAAAAGTTTTCTCAGTATCAGCTGATGAAGGCAGTTAATAACTGACTCATTATTTTGAATTATGGTCATATTGGGATGACATCTAAGCTAAATCGATTGTCAAATTTCCACCATGCAGATGTGAGTGATCGGAAATTCAATTTATTTAATAAGCACAAGGAAGCATTATAAATCTTCACTAGAATAAGGACTTTTACGCTCAAGTGATTGAAATAGCACCAGCCCCGAGATGTTGTTCATGACCACTCGGCTTTACAGAAGGCGAAAATGTGTTGCAAAAATATGGAGAAAAAAATAAGATAAGGAGGAACAACTATTTAGGATCTCGAAGTGGCAGTTATTTATTATTATTTACAAATGGCGGCTCATGACAAAGAAGTTTGCGGCTTTATGGAAATGCTTCATGAAGCCTCAAAATTCGAGTTATGTATATGGTGAGAATATATTTAAGTACATCCTCTCATATTTAATTTTACGAGGAATGAAAATCAGTAGAATTTTTAGCTAATTCTTATTTTTTTCTGATAATTTACTTACATGTTATCATATATAACAAGTCTATTAATAGTATTTTTGTTGATGTATTACTCATATATATTGTTACATTTTGACTTCTAAAGTATCACTGGCTCTGAGAATCTGTTTTCGATTAGTGTAGGAAGCTCGAAAGTAAATTGTTATGTAATTAATCTCATTTGAATGTATTTAAACAATTTTTTTTCTATGTTATAACAATGGCTCAAACAATTCAGAATGCACTGCAATTTTTTCACAATTAACATTTTGTGTGGTGAGTAATGAGTGAAAAATATTATAACAAAATTTCCTTACAGAGACATCACACTATGTACGTTGTAAATAAACAAATAAAATAAACCATTAAAAGTTATATTTGTTCACTTTAAAATGTTATCGGTTAAGTTTTGTGTCTAAGAAATTAAGAATGCATTTTTGAAAAATGTATTTAACTGCCACTTAACTTGTTTTTTGTAGCTGCTTTTTTAATCTGATTGTGCTTAATTATATCTGAAACATTTTCAATGATAATTTTTGTAGGATTAAGTTTATTAGATGAGATTAAAGTCAAACTTTTGAATTGAAAATCGTCTCCTTAAAGAGAAACCAGCATTGTAAGAATGTTTGGTACTTTCTCCATTTAAACACGAATAGCTAGATGCAAAATGGTACAGCAGTGCACCACTTGAAGATAAATGCATTCATTATGAATTAGATGACATAAACATTTTTTACTGTGTTGTAGCCAAGAAAGTCTGCTTAATTGAAATTTTGCAGT
>BMAW01059970.1:339013-375590 GCA_019974015.1 Nephila pilipes | reverse complement strand
TCTAGAAAAGCTCAACCGTTGTGAGATAGGATTTTTCGAAAGGGAGATGGAGAAACTGTTTTATCAGAGACCATTTCCCAAGACCCAATGAAATGTGATCAGCATTGATGCATTTATCAACAGATATAAAAGAAATGTTGTTGGTTTCCTCATTAATTCACGTTTTCGTGCAAATTCTCTAAAAATTAATATATTTTCGATTATTATTATTTATTTACCGAGAAGCTATTCATTTTTAGATGAGGGTTTTTCATACCAGATCACTTTTTCAATTTTTAATCACGCAGCTAATTAATCATTTTAGCTTCATTATAGTCAATTTAATAATTTATCGTTTCCTTTAATTTCAATATTGGAAAATTTGCTGGTCAGTCGAAAAGAATAGTTTAGGCACCGTATTGCCTCAAAAACAAATTAGAAACAAGTGAAACAGAAGGATTCCAATGCGTATCCCGGCACGTTTTATTTAAAAGCAGTTCAACAGTACGAATACCATCATTTTGAGCTCCTTTGTATTTTAATGTCTAAAATTGTGGTGCAGTGCAGTCTTAAGCTTAGAGTTTTTCCTTGACGAAGGGTAGTGAGTATTCCTCGAGAGGGTGGTTTGGTAGTAGTAAGCATGAGTCAAGAAACAAATTTTATTTGAAGACTTGTACAGTCTTGGGTTTTGAAAGGTTACCACATTTCTAATCGACCCAGGTCAATGAAACAAAGTTTGGATTTAATCTCCTTGGATCTGCTGAGTTTTGAAAAGTTACATTCAATCTTGGCCTCTTTTGCAAAAGGGACCGATCGACACAAGTCAATCGATCACAGCACCGGATTCCAATCCATTCAATTCAGTCAAGTTTCATCGGTCTCTTTAGCCTCCGTGCGCGGCAGATTGTGCTGTGCTTGTATTTCAGTAAACCGCTGTATCAGATCGATGGACTTTATTGTACAGCCTCAGGTATTTCCTCCACATGCGTCGTCATTACTGCGCTGGAGGTGTCAGGCCCTCAAGTCTCAGTACCTGCAGGCGGAGGTGTTCCACCGACACGAGCCAGCAATCAAACAGGCAGAAGATGCTTTTGTTCCAGATCCTTTTCCGCAATATTTTTCCCACTCCTTCTTTAACGGTCAGGTGCATGCAGTCCCCACGCTAAGCGACGCAGTGCACGTGCGGCATTTTTGCTTCTCGGATGTCCAAGCGGCAGATGCAGGTGCTGATGCATGCCAGTGTGCAGTCATGGCATTCCTGTCGGCAGTGGGAATGGTCCAGGTAAAACATGCCTTCAGGATCTCCAGTCATGCCTCCAGGGGATGCAGGCCAGACAATTTTCAATCCTTGGGTTGCGAGTACAGGAAGACGTTGTGGTAAAGAAGGCAGTAGAGACGTAATAAAGAAAGAAGCAGTCAAAATCGAATGAGTGACTTTTGAGCTCCTTTTATCCTCTTGAGGAGCGGTCATATGAAGAGTGCATCCTGTCCTTCGGAGGAGTGTTCAGGTTGAAACATGTCTCTGTGGCTGAGGCTTCCATGGTTGTCATCATAACATAAAAATTAACCTTAGAAATTCTACCTTTTCTTGGTATCCAAATTTTGGTGGTCTGTCCATGTGTGGTTTGAAAAAGGACGAGTCGACAAAAACAGTCGACTCCGATTGCCCTCAGGAGATAACTTTTTAAACAGTTCAATTGTCCCATATCAAACCCAAAGTTCAATAGTCAAATCAGAGTCCAGTCAGAGTCAGATCAGCATATTAGTCAGGTGAAATGTTGAATGGCAGGCAAGGCAGATGCTTTCACCTGCTGCACTCAGCTTGCGTCTCTCGTGCCGCCATTTTGTTGGGTGCAGAACATTCGAATCCCAAATCTCCTTGTGGGCAGAGTGATTCAGATTGATCTGAACCATGCCAAACCCTTGGGGCCAACATCTTAGTCTCCCTTTGTGACACAGTCCTCCTTCTGAATCTTTCAGATCTCAGTACCGGTGTATCTGCCTGGGCAGTGAGAGGATGGTGCTGCTGAGCACGTGGCGACAGTGGATCCATTCCAAATCCAGTGGTTGGTCGCCAATCTTTGGAGGAGAACTCAGCAGGAGATGAATGGTCACCTGTCACTGCTTGGGGCTCAGACCCGTTCGGATCTGTGGCCAGGCAATTTCTGAGCTGAGCTCCTCCTGGTGATGAAACACGTGGCAAGAAAACTAATCAGGGCATTGTTAGAACTCTGGTCACAAAATCAGAATTAGGTGGCTTGTGAGGCAGCTCGCCTTTATACCAGCAAGGCAGTGAAGGAAGAGTGCATCTATCTCTAGAGGAGTGTTCAGATTGAGAGCATCTGTGGCTGGGAAGGGCTTCCCATGGTTATCATCGTAATGCCAAAGTCAACCTTGAAATATATCACCTTCTGCAGTAAACGCCACTCATGAAATCCTGAGTTTGAGATCTGACAACCCTTATGAAATGTATCCTTTTCCTGTGCTTTATCGTAAATCTGAGTTTAGTGCGAGGATCTATTATTTCCAACATGGCGTATTGTGGACGAAAAGGGGACCAGTCGACAAAACAGTCGGCTCGGTCCCCTCAGTGATAATAACTTTTTAAAGTTCATTAGTCCAAGTTTTCAGGCTCAGTTCTGAGGTGATCTTTTGTGGCGAGTATTTCGCGAACCGGTAACTTTGACATCCTTTAGAACCAGAGCATGCACCTTCCTCTATGCGTCGTCGTGTAGAATATTCGGGCAGTATGATCATCTTTTCCACAATTTGGGCAAGGTGTCCAGGAGCTGTGGATCCCAAACTTTAGGTATTCTCTTTTGGTGTCCTTTCCACGACATGACAGTAATCACCTCGCCAAATGAATGCAATTTTGCCCAAATAGAGGCAGGTATGGGCATCCCAGGGAATCTGCAGAGGTAGGCGGATGCGTTCATTAATCTCTGGTGGTCTCAATCTTTGGAGGTCACAGGCAGGTTACTGTAGTCTAGTAGTGATCACACACCTGGATCCCTGCAGAAATCCCTCTCAGGATCATTGAAGCACAGAGTTCAATGTCATCTTTGATGCTGAAAACGTTTGCGTGTCCCGAAGGTGCACGGGCATTCCTAAGGCTCTGATCAAAAATCAGGATATCTTTTGCTGCAGTGTATCTCTTAACCATATACATCCCTCTGAGGCAGAAGATGACATCAAACTGACAGTCTGGTGGGTGTAGGCTAGCGCCTGCCAGTAGAATGTTCACAACCATCTCAGGTCAGTTCCATTTTGGTGATACGCCAGGAAACGTCACTCCGATGGGCTGCATCAACCACGTCAGCCAGCAGACATGCAGGCCCTCTGCCAACATCTACAAGACATCACGTCGACAAATGTTGGAATGCTTGGGTTGAAAGAGCACGTCCTGGTGCTTAGTGGGACAGGGACAAACCAGGTTGGCTGTACATAAGACCACGGATCCATCCAGTCAAATCGTAAAGACGACCACCGTTTTCAATGAGGCCAGAATGTAGATGCCAGATGAGTTCAAACCGAAACTGAGGTAAGGATAATCAGCTTTCGTAATACGTAGCGCGGTGATCACCGACCCACGTGCAAGACAATATTGGTGGTCGATGCCGACATTCTTCAATAAACTTTGGAATTGAAGGCCATCGTCTCAAGACATTTTGTCGAAAAATGGCACTGGCTGGCAGTTTGGAAGGCTTTCAGAAAGGCGTCGTGAGGAGATTTGAAAAAGTCTGTCCAAGATTTAGTGTTTATTTGGGCAAAAGCCTGAATGTAAATCATTTTATTTCAAGCTGTTTGGCTCTTACACATTCTTTTATATTAGATCAAGAACAAAATGGGTTTGAACCGAATTTAGGCGTTTATTTCCATTGTCTTTCGGCATGATCAAATCATGTGCATCAGTTGACTCAATGCCAGCTGGTTTCAAACCATTCTAGAAAGATAAGTAATTCTCTTTTCCTGGAAGAATGCGAACCATGTAGCACGCGAAATGGAAAAGTACTGAATACTCATATTAAGATTATTTAACGAAAGAAAACCCAACCATATGAAAAAATTAAAAATTTTGGTTGTAACTTTGAATTGAAAATGGCTCCTTAAAGAGAAAACAGTATTGTAAGGAATTTGACGATGAAGCTTGGCGACTTCCTGGATAGGATGCCATTTGTGTGTGACTTAAGCATTAAATATGCTTAGGGTTTCCATGACCTAAATCACCAATTATTTCTCCTATAAGTCGCCAATGCTTCCAAAAGTCGCCAAATTCCTAGTGGACTTCCTATTCCCAATTTGCACCGAATGTTCATATTAAGATTATTTGTAAAAGGAAAACCCTTCCATATGAAATAATTAAAAATTTTGATAGAAGCTACATGTGTGTATATCCAGAAAATCATTCGAACATTTAAGAGGTGGATTTATTGAAAATAAATGTAGAAAAGGAAGGAAAGATATTTTAATTGTTACAAAAATGAAAGATTTGTCAGTAATGAAGGTTGATCTTTAAGTAAGTGTTGTGAAACTTCTCAAATCATTGGCAGAAGTGTTAATGCTGAAACTGTGTGGAATGTAATTTGACAAATTGGATGTAAAAGTCGAGTTGCTGGAAAGAAACTATTATCATCTTGCTAAATCAGAAAAAAATCTTTGGAGCTTTATTAGATAGCTCAGTGGTATAATACAATAAATAACTCGAAATAACCACTCTTACTCATCACGAGTGGATTGTATGTTAGTTTATTATTTTACTTGGAAATCATTCGACTCCACCCTCATTGGAGTCTAGGGATACACAGAACACACAGAATGCTAGAGGGCACTTTACACTCGCATACATGAACACTGAATATATCGTCCGCCTTGCAATGTTTTTAAACAAGCAAGAACTTTACGCAAAACACAATCAGAATGATTATTCATAAAGCACAACATTTTACAGTACAAATAAAAAAGAGGTACTTTTCCATTTCACTGGCCCAAATCTCACCAAGCAGATTTTATTTGCAAAAACTTTCACTAATCACATATTCTGTTTGGCATTGGTTGTATCATTTTTGGCAACTTTATCGCTTGCACCAGCGAAATGGAAAATTACCAAAAAAATAATAACTGTAAAGCATTATACAAACATTACTGTGAAATGACACACTTCACAGTCCAAAAGACAATACAAATTTAAAAAAAAAAAAAGGAAATACTAATCTAAAAAAATACAATTAGAATGTTTAATTTACTTAAGTCACAATTGGTAAAATGCGCAACTTTGAAATAGGTCTCTTATAAGTACCACAAGCTGTTTTGACATCAACCACTCTTATCAACTTTTCCTAGATAAATATTGTTAATTATTCCTAATGACCTAATAATTAATTCTTAATTTGTAATTGTCCCACATATTTTCAAATAGCCCATGTGTTCCTTCTAGTGCGACTTTAATAAAACCAAAGCAACCTATTTTCATTTAAATTAACCAAGTTAGGCTCAACAATTGAAGTAATTGATCCATCAATCAAAAATGAGAAGGAGTAAATATTTTTAAATCATGTATGTCAGATGATAAGGGGATAAGATGGCGAGAATTTAGCATTCCTTCTATTTGGATAATCACAGTGAAAAACATTTGATATGTTAATCATAAATTCTCTACTACTCTTAATTGAACGTAAAAGATTTAATGCCTGCCTCCCATAATCCTCTAAAATTATGGGAGGCAGGCATTCCTTTAGAGGACATGTAATTATCTAGAGTCTCATCAGGTTTACAGACTAAGGGAAACATCTTTTTAAGTTCGACATTTGCACTGACCCGTGTGGTGACCGGGGATAACAGAATTATCCCACTGTAGCTCTTGCATGTTGTAAGAGACAACTAAAATGGGTACCCAGCTTCTGGGGGTATAGCTGGGCACCCTGCCCCAGGGGACCTCGGGGACTTGCCTTCATTAGGTAAGTATGGGCATCATAACCCCGAGGCACTCAAGTGATCTTTTTCTTTTCCATGGGGTTTACTGCCTTTGGTAAACACAGGTGACACACCCCTGGGTTACCTTAGTGATCCTTCTCTATTTTTGACCCTCCTTCTTGTCAACCAATGTGTGTCTTTTCTTCAATTTCTTCTCATCTAGACTACAGTTAAATCTTGTTTGGTGCAGCATAGCCATATCTGGTTCCTGTGCCAATAAACTTTACTTTCTCTCTTGACCCTTCCTGTCGATCAATCTTTTTTCATTGTTTTACCATCTAGATCACAGATTGACCTTGTTTGGCGCAGTATGGCTATGTCTGGCTCTCTTGTGCCAATAAAACTTCACTATCATCATCATCATCATTGACATTTGCACTGACAACATTTTTAGCGTTGTCTGAATACAACTTAGTACATTTACCTCTTCTAGATATAAAATGTTTCAGTATAGCAAGAAATGAATTAGAGGGTAAATCAGTAACAATATCTAAATGTATAACTTTAGAAACAAAGCATATAAATATACATACATGAATTTTATTATATACACCTTTTCTTTTTCCCTTATACTTAATGTAAAAAGGACCACAGAAATCCACACTTGATACATTGAAAGGATAATTTTTAATTACTCTGTCTTTTGTCAAATCAGCCATTATTTGATTAGCATTAATAGGATTGGCCTTACAATAAATTACACGATTATGAACAATTTTTCTACTTTTATTACAACCATTTACTATCCAAAATTTCTGCTTGATTTGAAGTTATCAAGATTGTGGACTACAATGTAAAATTTTTTTGTGAAAGTGTTCAATGATTAAACAAGTCAAATTATGTTTTGAAGGCAAAAGAATTGTAAACTTCTGGTTATAACTCATATCACTATTACGGGGTCGCGGTAGCTTAGTGGTCAAGGTCGTGGACTAGCAGCCAGCGGTTTTTGTTCAAGCCTTGGGTCGCGGGTTCGGTCCTTGGCTGCCAAAGACACACCGTGTAGCTGGGGTTGATGCACATTAGATCTGTTCAGGGCCCAAAGTCCTCCCGTTGGCGTGGTGTGGATGTTAGGAGAGGGGGATGCCAGCTCAGGTGTCGTCCTCGTCACTTGACTGTGGTTCAAAATTACGAGGTCCGTCGCCAATAGTCCTCGTGTTGCTTCTAGTGCAACATTAATAAAAACTAAACTAAACTAAACATATCACTATTACTCAACCGACCACCAACTCTCAAAATTCCTTTACTGCCAATAAATGAATTAAGGTTTTAAACTTGACTGTTGGAAGGTATTATGCTAGAATTTTAATGTCTCTATTTTAAACTCTTTCGTATGCACTAATTTCAATAAAAGCTCCTCAGCCCTTTTAATTTCTTCTAAATCTAATGGTTCAATTCTTTTGTTTTCGTTGCTGTTACTGTTATCGATAAATCTGCAAACAAAAACTTAAAACACGAATTATTTTAAAATAATTATTACTAAGCTTAAGTAATTCCTTTACAAAACAGTTAGAAGTATCAAGATAAAAGTTAGTAAAGTCGCTACAGTTTTTAAATTTCTTTTGATACTCGTCCTAGGTTACAGCAACAGGATGTTCTCTTCAACTCTTTTGGGATACTGCTCTCTCATCAGAAATGCGGGACCATTCCACAACAGCTCACAGATTTTCATTTTTGAAGGATCATTACCTCTGGAAACTAAGTCCACTGGATTATCCTCTGATGGCACATAATTCTATTCATCACCGATAGTCAACTCCTGGATTGCAGCAATCCTGTTTGTTATGAAGATCTTTTACTGATAGGATTCCCTCATTATCCAAGACAAAAGTATTGTGGAATCACACTAAGAAAAATGTTTGTCTTATTTAATTTTAACGAGTTCTTGATTTGATGGACCAATTTCACTAATAACATTACTGCACATGGTTCCAATCACGGAATTGTATTGCGTTTTATGGGAGCAACTTGTGATTTTCTTGCTATAAGGTTCACAAGCTCCTTTCCATTTGAAGTCACAGATTTGCAGTAGACGGCTGCTCCAAAGGAAGATTTAGATACATTTCAAAATCCATGTAATTTAATCTTTTCAGGCTGTTCTGCAACAATGCATCTCTCGATGTTAATACACTGTATAATCTGAAGAGATTCCACAAACTTTTGTCATTCTCTGTTGATTGTCTCAGGAAGTAAATCTATTAAGTCAATTTTAATAACCACAGGTTTTGAAGATTTTTGCTTTTGTCACTAAATGCCCTATAAGACCTAATGGAACTTATATCTTGGCAATAGTAGACAAAACATCATGTTTGGTATTTGATATGTGCGGTTCTATTTGAACCCTAAATGAGAAGCAATCATTTTTGGGGTTCCAATTAACACCCAAAGCTTTTATTTCCGATGGATCTGATGAATCATAATTATTTTTAGAAATCTCTTAGCTTATTAGTATTTCCGCACTACTTATGCTACTCCATTCTTCCCTTAGAGAAGATATTTATTGATTTTTCAATTCTTTTGCTTCTAACAGGGTATCAGCATTGGTAGGCACATCATCAATATACGTATCTCTTGAGACAATTGAAGCTCCTAATGGAAAAATATGATTAATCTAAAACTAATTGTTTTAGTGTTTGAGTTGCCAAGTACGGCACGCTTATTGTTCCATAGTTGATAACTCAAATTTTTTTTATTGGCTCGTCAATCCCCCCCCCCCCCCACAGAATGTGCTGGAGTTTGCACACATCAGGATGAATCTATATAATTTTATTCATTTTTTTTTCTTTTTCATATCTGCAATGAATGCAAAATTTGCTTTTTGAAGCAAACCGTAATAGAAAAGAGATAATCTTGAGCAACTCCTTTGTTGTACTATAAAGAGTTTAAAGAATGTCCTTTGGTAGTTGGAATTGAAGCAATTAAAATGACTCTTAACTTACTAGTATTTTTATTGAGGCGATAAACACCAATAAAGTTTGAAGATGGGGTATGAAGTATATACCACATTCTTCTGAATCATATACTTCTCTCATGTGAAATAACTTTATATTCTCTAAAAAATTCTCTATACAGTTTTAAATAGTTTGACTCTTGTTTAAACCTATTCCACAAGTTTAATTTTTTAAGACCAATATCTCTAGATTGACCTAAGCGAATTAGCTTTTTAAATGGAGAAATATTGGTTGATGAGAATTTTAATATTGCAGGCAATTTTGATTTATTATTGGGAGCAGACATTTTTTATGAAATTCTTATACCAGGACAAATAATGCTTTTAATTACAAAATTAAATCTTCAAAATACAGTTTTTGGCATTATTGTGAGTGAGAGTATACCAGTTACTAATCAGAGTAAGCCTAATTGTGTCTTGATTAAAAGATCATATTGATTTAGAAAAGATGAGAAATTTTTGGGAAACCAAAAATATAGATTCTGAGGCAGAAAAAATAAAGGGACAATAATTTGGGAGGAACATTTTCAAGACACTTACATTAGAGAGAGTACTTTTTTATACCATTTAAATTATATAAACAAACATTAAATGGTTAAGAAGGTAATCATATCTGTAATTTGCAGCACCACAAAAAAAATCTGCATTTGTCTCATAATTTTTTTCTCTATTTGTGGTCATAGCATTTATGATCGCGACTTAATCAATCATTTCAAGTTATTCAATTGGGAAACTAAAATGTTTATTTTTTTCTCTTTTTAAGTTAAGTTTATTCATGTGCTGTTGCGAAATAAAATTATTCGTTGAACCACCAGGGAGAAGAATACTCATTTCATGCATGTTTTTAAAGTATCTCTTAGAAAACAGATTGTGATACATAATGGCACCGACATTGAGTTCATTTAACTTGTCGCAGTAAACAACATGTCCCCCTGCTCTCAAAGATTCCTCTTCTGTCATTAAATTCACTTCTGTCATTCCCTCTTCTTATTTATTGTTTCGAAATGCAGTCTGAAATCCATAGTCCCAGCAGAAAACTGACCATTTGAGGGGGCAATGAACTCTTCCCTGCTCTGTTCTCTGAAGAAGGCTTTATAACTGGTTCAATAGCTGTGACAGAATTTTGATTTTGAGGATAACTTAAAGAAAAATAATGTTTCTTGAGATAGCATTGACAAAGGATTTTTTATTTGAAAAACATAACTTTATGGAGAGTGAAGTAATTAAAACAAAGGGAATTATTTTTAACTAATTCTATACTTTTATTTAAAGGTAATTGGTTATATTGTTGACATTTACTTAAACATTGGCTTTCAGATTTACACAAGACATATTTTGAATACTTAACATGCTAGAAAAATGTTCTAGTCATGCCGCTATTATCAATTTTATGATAAGAATTAACACTCTCATTTAATGGTTTGCCATGAGATGAATAAAATAAATAAATTTCTTTCACCAGTGTTATGGGATCGAATCATTTATTTTCTTGACAAATACTTATAGGTGAAGTGGTCTCTTTACCTAACGTATTTCACAATTTATCCAAAATTATTGATTCTTTTAATGATTCAGAATTTGAAATATCTCTCAATTTTAAATAATTCTCCCAATTTGTATATAATCTGCTTGCAAATTGTACGTATGATTCACAAATTGCTTTTTTTAAAATTCTCCAAACATGCATGGAAAGTAGGCTCAAATGCCTGTAGTATTTTTAAGATAGGTAATAACATATGCAACCTTTTCCCCGTGTAAATTTAATAAAATCTTGGGCTTATATTTATCTGTAACACTTTTAGCTCCAAATGCATGTTCTAAAGATGAAAAAGAGAAACCTCAACCTTCCAGTTTACAGGGAATTCGCACTGTTAGTGTATGAATACGCTTGACTAAAGAATCTAAAGATAAACAATCTTGACTGTTAATTTCACTATTGAAGTCCATATCTTTTGCTCATATTTTTGCTATTTTGATACCCACTTTTGCTTCCTCTTATTTTTTCTAACTCTTAATTGTTGGTGTTCTTCCGATTTCCCCTTTTCAATAATTAGACTTGCTAATTCATGCATCAAATCAGGATCATTTTTGTAACCTCCTTTACATTCTTTTATAAGTGTAGCACAGTTAATTTTTCACTTACTGTTTGCCCTAATTCAAAGGCAATTCGTCCCAAATCCTCTTTTTTTTTTTTTTTTAAGCTTCTTTATAAACATTATTGAACACTAAAATTTTAATGTTCTCAAATTACTCTTTTAAATTCTTAGCAAGAAAGAATCAACACTGTCTTAAGTTCTCAATAAAAAATGCTCAGAAATCAAAAGTTCAAAACAACCACATACCTCATTTAAAAATCTCCTCTGTAAATTCATTAAATCCTTAGATATCCTCTGTGCTCAAAGGACCAGATGATTAGATAGCTCAGAAGTGTAACACAAGAAAGAATTCAAAAAACTACTCTTACTAAAAACCACTCTCAAAAAACTGATAATAAACACACAAGTGGATTGTGTGTTTATTTGACTCCTCCCTTGTTGGAGTCTAGGGATACACTGAACACACTCACTTACAAAATACTAGAGGGGGGTTTATACTCGCATACGTGAACACTGAACAGAACTTACAAAAACTCATTAATTGAAGAGCAATAACTTTTGGAATGTGTTATATTTTGTGATAAAAGTAAATTCAACATTATCAGCAGTGACAGCCATAGCATCATGTGGAGAAAGCCCAATATCATTTGGGTCCAAAAAATTTATGTCCAATAGTTAAACAAGGTAGTGGTTTTGTCATGGTTTGGGTTTATATGGCTGAAAGTGGAGTAGGAAATTTAGTTTTTATCAATTGCATTATGAACCATATGGTTTACTTGGATATACTGCACAACAATCTAAAAGAAAGTGTCAAAAATTTGGGTTTACATGGAAATTTCTTATTTCCAGCATGATAATGACCCAAACACATGACGCACAACATCAAAATGTGATGATTTTCCATTGTAAACAGCAGTTATACACATAACCAAAGTTGCCTAAAATCAATGTTAAAGAAAATATATAGGGTACACTAAAAACAGCAGTCTAAACACACAAAATCAAGAACCAAGTCCTTTTTAAACAAGTGTTGCAAAAAGATTGGGGTAAAATATCTTCAGATACCATCAACAAGTTGGGAAAGTTGGTACCATGATGTTTAGAGAATTTTAATAAAGCCAAAGGACATGTAAACAAATACTGACTATTTTTTGTATTTTCTTTTTTTTAAGCAAAAATCTGCACATGTTTGATTAAAATGCTTCTGAGATTTTTTTTATTTGTATTTTTTTCATTGTTTATTTATTAATTTAAGTAATTTGTTATATGTAAAAATGAAAACATGTTTGCACTTCTTGGTAAGTGTTACATATATTTAAATTTCAATTTATCAAGTAAAAGTAAGATGTATTCTCTTTTGTTTGAGCCATTCTATGTTTAATATAGTATCATATTTTTATGAATAATGGCATGTAATTAAAACTCATAATTTTAATTAGTGTACATATTTTTATGAATTTTTTTGTTTTAATATTGATTTTGTATAGTTTTTAATTGTTTTTACATAAATATATACTTTATTTTCTGTTATCTTTTTATGAACATAATTACATCTAAACTGATGTTTGAAATTTTTATGATTAGTAACAAAGTGAATATTTTAATCTTAATTGCAATCTATTATTGCATGTTATTAAGTTTTATCATATTTTAGGCTTTGGTATATTCACTGAGAATTTTTTTTCAAGCATCATGAAACAAATTAATATAATGAATTTTTGTGAGAAACCAAATGTTTTATTTAAAATAATTGCATTCGTTTTTATAGTGAGCTTTATGGAGTACTCTCTTATATTTTTGTGTGATGATGTTAGTTGATTTGCATTATTTCTTTAAAAAATGAAAAGTGAAAATCAAAATTTTCATATGCTAGAATAAAATTTAAAACAATTTGAACCTGCAGTTTTAAAATTATCTGAGAAAAACATGAAAATTATCATTATGTTCAATATGAAATTCATTGTCAACTGATGCAAGGTACCATTATTTATCCTCAACTGAGAAGTAGATGAATAGCGTGATGTGACAAGTTCTGAGGTTTGATATGAAAAAAATTATGTTTTGAGCCAAACTTATTTTGGTCTTGTCTCTTCTCATGAAATTATTTATAATCATATGCTTTGTTTTATGCTTTGTATACAAATTCTCATTTTTTTTAAAAATTTGTGTTTTCAGAACATATTCTGTTCGGCGAATCAAAGATGCCTTTAGAGAGCATAAAGAAGATTCTGATTATGAAAGAATAGATGATCTCATAACCTTTGCTAAAATTAATCTAGAAATTATAAAACGTCAGGTACATATATATTTTTGGGTAAACTGTTTCATCTTAATTTTTAAGATTTTTTCCCTATAAACTACATGTGTATTAGATATCATTAATCAAATCAGGTGAACCATTTGGTTTTTCTAGTTTAAATTAAATAATGAAATTTTTAAAATATACTTATTCTTTTAAAAGTCCGCTGAAATAGTGAGTACTCCTACAGTAATTGCCACATTTCTTTAAATATTTTTTTATTTTGTTGTGTGTTGAAAAAACTAATACTTGAATCTTGCATACATACTTTCATTTAAATACCATTCAACTGAAAGATACTAAATGATTCGAGACAAAGATACTTTATACTTTTAGATAAATTTTTTAAAATATTAATTCAGTTGACCATTTGATGGTTTCTATTTTCTAATTTTGTTGTAATTTCTAAAACCCTCTTTCTATGTAAACTGTAATAACTTGGAATTTTAACTATTTTAGTTTTATGACTATTATTCTATTCCTTTGTTTTGCAGTTTAGAATTGTATAATTAAAGCATTTAAAGAATTGCAAAAATTAGAATAAACTTTTAAACATAACTCAAAATTAAGGGATGAGAAAAAAAAAATATTGTAAAATAAGTAAATAAAATAATGAGAATTCTTACTTTCAAGGATAGTATTGCAATAGTTTTTTTTTTTCAAATATGATAATTTATAATTTATACCACAATTTTTTCTAATTATTGCAATAGCTATTCTCTCCCTCCCTCTAGTAATTATCTTTTCTTGTGTAAAATATATACATTTAAAGAGAGAAACTGTGAAAGTTTTGCTGATTATAAAATCTTAAACTTGATTAAGAATGTAGTTATCAGCAAAAACTTGATTAAAAATGCAGTTATCAGCAATTGGAAAATATACATTGGTACACAAATATGTTTTTTTTTTAAATCTATATGTGGTATATTTGTATGTGAATTGTTTATAAGTTGTGAAATATTTCTGTTTGTAAAAATTAGAAAGAATTTATGTAAATTTATATTTAGATATACTTTTACAGAAATCTGAAACTCTTATATTGATAATTTAAAAGTTATTTATTTGAAAGGAAATCTTTTATTAAATGTATTCTTATTGAAATTGCAATTACTGATATTCATTCTTGATTGCATAATTATCAGAGCAAAACATTTTATTAATATTTTTTAAACTTCTTGATACTGGTTAATGGAGAAAAAAAAATAGTTTTATAAATTCAGCAAACAAATAGAAGATGTAATAAATATCAAAATTTCAACTCTATTCAAAACCATGGTTAATCATGATAATTGTTAATCACATTTTTGAATGGACTGGTCTGAACTGAAAGATTACACAAAGTGTTTCTGTTATGTTGTGCACCAATTCTATCATCAAAAATTTGAAAAGTTTTATCCTAAACATTTTAATTTCTTTTTTTTTCCCAATCATTTTTTTATATATAATGTAATAAAATTCTTTTAACAACATTTGAATGATACATGCATATTATAATTGTGACCCATTGTAATTAGCTTTTTTTTGTTAAGTATTTAATATCTATATTTTTCTTATTACATAAAATTTTCTTTTTGTATTTTTTTATGCTTTTAAAAATTAGTCTGATTTCTTTAACTTTATTATAGTTCATGTATCAAATCTGTAAGTTAAATAGTCGTAACTGTTTCTAATATTTGGCAAAATATTATTTTCGCCGCTAACTTGAGTGCTAAGATATGCTTTAAAAATTACTTCGAGTTGAAACTCTTATGGGATGATTAATTGATTATCACCTAACTAACTCCAGTTATGTCAGAAGGTAGGAGATCAAAAACTAGACTTGTAAAAAAAAAAACTAACATTATATTTATTAATTTTAAAAAACACTTAAAGTTAATACAACAATATCAGCTGATGACTTGCTTGCTAGGGGGGAAAAAAGTGGTAAATAGCATCAGAAGCTAATGATTGAGTGAATGTTGGAACTTCTCTTTATATGCTTGTTGTAGAGGATGAAGTCACCTCTTTGTATTTGATTTTTCACAATAGACTGGTTTGTCCATGTGCCCACATTGAATCCCAGTTTTCTTTCATGGTGGCCTGTGCATGGATATAATGCACCACATTCTAAAAATGACATAATGGTTCTTATAGGTAGATTCAAAATCATCGCTACTGAAATTTTAATTTTTTTCCCATTCATATTTAATTTCCTTGTTTAACTACACAAAACAATTATTTTGTTATGTAGTACAGTATTAGAAACTGAGATTGTTTGAATTAGTTATTTGTATGTATGTTAGTGGACACATATAGTAGTTGGTAGGTACACGTGTTGAGTGTCCCTGATGCACTATGAATTAATTTTTATTTAGATGATGAGTCATTTGTTAATAAATTCAATTACCATAACAAGTTTTGAGGAGCTTCTTTCTTTCTATCTTTTGAAATTACTTGGAAATCATTTGATGCCTTTTAATTTGGACATCTGCTGTTTAGTAAACAACTGCTCTAGTGAATCAAGCTTGCAAAAAACCTTCTGTGCCAGTCAGTAAATGCTTTGATCATATCAATCCACTTAAGGGGTGAATTCATTCAATTGCAAATATTAAAATACCATAGTCTTTCTTATTTTTTTTTTTTTTTTATGAATTTTGACAATCAACATTTATGGCAACTCTGTATTTTAATTATGTATTATTCTGTATTTAAAAAAAATTATGAATAAAATCCTAGTTTAGTGTGATGCTTGGCACAATTTTCAAAGCTGCATCAGAATGCTGCCAAACATGAGGTAATCAAAAGGAAAATTACCAGTTCTGTGATTTATCATCAAAAAAAAAAATTTTTTTTTTGTCAAGTAGCATGCTGAAATAGGAACCAATCCAAGCTGTGTATTGCGAAGTAACATGCATTGATTTTTCCTTACAAGAAATGTTTTTAAAGGATATAAGGATTTTTTTGAGTGTATTAGATAAGCCACAATAAATTTTGAATTATTTTAGCAACTTGAACTAAATATTTATTCATGAATGCAACAACTTTTGCATGTAGTAGCTGTTATGGAATGATGTTTATAATGCATGAAATTATGTTGATTTTTTAAAATTTAGTTAACATTCATTTGTCTATTGAAGGTGATTTTAGATGTTCTTATTTTATATTGAAATATGTTTGGAAATAGGCTTTTAAATTAAATGTTTGGAAAATGCCATATTTTTTTTAAAAATTATTTAAAAATATCTTGGATTATTTCATTGTTAAGAATATGTTCTTTGAATCCTCGCTCCCCTCATCCCTTCAAAATTTATTTCTTTTTTCTTTCTTGAATTTATAGTGATTCAAAACTAGGTTTATGTTAACTTATTAAAAGGAAAATTTAATTCTTTTGCTAATGAATTTACCATATTGTGAACTTACGATCAGTATTTTATAATGTTTTGAAGTCCACTCCCGAAGTTTAGAAAGTAGTCTGAAAAGTTAATGCAGATTGAAATTGCTTTTGTGATATTGATGTGTTCCATTTTCAGAGGGAAATTTTTGAACTTGTGAAAAGCAGTAAAAAATGCCATAGTTCGTATTTTTTTTGGAAAAAGGAAGAAAAGTTGGGCAAAATAAAGTAAGCTGTGATAAAACAGTTGGGCCAATAATTTCACATTGTAAAAATTTTGTGCTAAAATATAAATTTTTTACTGCTTATTTGATTTTTTTTTAAAAATATTTGTTTGGGAATGATCAAGATAAACATTAATTTATCATGAAAATTACTTTTTGACATTGGTTTTCAAGTATTAAATTATCAGAAGGCCTTGACATTATTAGAAATATAGTAAATAAATATCTTAAATAAAATTATATATAAAATGAATATCTTTTCATGGATTTTTTTTAAAAAAAAATAAGAGTAGAATTTACTATCCATTTTTGTCATTGATTATGGCTTTTTTTTTTTTTTTTTTTTTAAAAATCTTGTTAGGTTTTTCATCATGTCATTTCATTTTTGAAGTATTATTAATATTTTCTTTAGAAATTGTATTAGCATTTTTCTTTTTGAATTGACACTTGAAGACTTTCTAAAAATTTTGTTTATGTGTGCTTCAAAACGTAACTTATTTTAAAGTCTAATTATTTATTTTTAACTGTGGAATAAATATATCATAGCACCTAATGTAGATTATTTATTTGTAATGTGTCTGAAAAACATAGGATTGAAGTGAGAGTTGGGTGGTGGTGTTTTTTTGTACAATCATAAATTTTTGCTAATTTTAAAATTATTGTATAAGTGTAAACAATTTTAAAAGGTAAATTGCTGACTTAAGCTGTATTAGAATGATTGAGATTCAAGTCGAATAAGTTGTTTTAAAAGATTAGAATGAGCTATACATTGAATTAAGAATGCTTGAAAAATGTATTAATATTTTATATTATTTAAAAAATATAAAGCTGTTTAAGGTAAGAAAATTTTTTGTTTTTCTATTGCATAACTCTCAGTTATCAGTTCCAAGCAAAATGCTTAAGGTTAAAAATTTCTCTGAATTTAAGCAAAATATATAGTTTTGGGGGGAAAAAACCATCCTTAAATAATTATTGTAATTCTAATCACAGTAAAATTGTTATCACTATTAATAACTCAAAGGGAACTAAATTATGATGTATGGTTAATTAACTCCTAAAAGGCTCTCATAACAAATGCTATTTATTATTATTTTTTTCATCCATCTAATTTCTAATGGTGAAACTAATTTAAATTTTTGGCACGTTAAATTAGTAGCGGAGACATTTTTGACCAAATGAAATTTTCGACTAAATTCTTTTCTAAGATGTTTAATATATATACCTGCCAATGGATAACTATTTCCCCATTCTATAAAGTATTTAAAGAATTCAAAAAGCAATATACATTATTAATTTTAGATATAAAAATGTGTTTTATAGCATACCAAAATTGAAATATTTAGATTTATGTCAGAAAACCTCTAAATCTTAAAATTTCGCTCGATTACCTCCAGTACTTTGGAAATAATCAATCTAAAAATTCTGGTTTTGGGAACTATTTTCTTTCAAGTGTCTATGTATTAATTTATTATTATTAACTGCCAATCCGCTTATGTTGTGTATGAAAATCAAAACTTATGAACCCTCTCCCCCCTTTTTTTAGAAAACCTATTTTATTTTTGAACTAGAGACTTGACCATGGTTCCATACTATGAGGTCTGTTGTCAGTGACCCTTGTGTTGCTTCTAAGGGGAACATTAATAAGACTATCATTTGAACTACCAAAACTAATTTTTGAAAAACCTTATGCTTTAGAAAATAAAGTTATGAAAACATTTCAATTAAAAATAATTATGTTGAAAGGAAATATTTTGATTTAAAATGTTTTGGAGATGAATAATATGTATGAAATACTCTACTATTTGGCATCTGACAATTTTTCCTCAATATATCTGGAAATAATGATTGAATTCAAATGTATATATAATTTCAAAAATATGCTATCTACTACATTCTACTACAACAAAAATTAATTAGATATTCTATTTATTAGTTGATTAATTGTTAGTTATTCAATCTATTAGCATCATAATTTTGTTCTTTTTGTTATTAATAGTTATATCAATTTAAAATTTTAATTACAGCAGGATTTTTTCTTTCTCCAAGACTGCATCATAAACAAAAACTGGATTACAATCACAATCTCTCTCTTTTTCTCTCTCTCTCTCTCTGTGGTGTGGATGTTAGGAGAGGGGGGTGCCAGCTCAGGTGTCGTCCTCGTCATTTGACCGTGGTTCAAAATTACGAGTTCCGTCGCCAGTAGCCCTCGTGTTGCTTCTAGTGCGACGTTAATAAAAACTAAACTGAACTCTCTCTCTCTCTCTCTCTCTCTCTCTCTCTCTCTATCTATCTATCTATCTATCTATCTATCTATCTATCTATCTATCTATCTATCTATCTATCTATCTATATATATATATAAATTTTTTGAATGAAATAGGGTTCTGGACTACTTTCTATGGTTTATTTTAACTTTCTCAAAAAATATGAATGAATATAGAATAAAAGTTCCTTAGTGGAGAAAATGCATTTAAATCATTGAACATTTGAATTTGTAGAATCAAAATCTTTGACAATAATTCCGTGCTTATTCTGAACAGAATATAAGAATCAAAAGTTTCATTTGCTTTTTAGCTCAAAATTCATTAATCAGTAGCCAACTAATGTATCCCAGGGACCAGAGTGGCTCATTGATATATAGTTTTGGTTGGTGTTTCATGATTGGATTTTTCTCAGGACCATTATGAAAAATAATGGTTGCTACATGTAAAGTATTACAGGGTTGCAAAGTAGAGATCGATATGGTCAAGTTGGTACCTGAAAACCAATCAAACTCAAAAGTTTGGTCTGTATGCAAGAACTTAAATAGTGTCTGATATGACAAGGCTGGCAAATTTTAATGTTATGGGCTTGTTTCTAGTTTAGTTCTAGGTCTTTAAAAATAATTCAAGGAGTTAAATTATAAGCAATATTACTCGTTTATTTGAATGTTTAAATGTATTTATTGTTTCTCATTTTAATGAAAAAGACGGAAGTATTTTATTTAAATACAATATATGAAACAAATGTTATTTTGTCTTTTGTATATTTCTTATTATAGTTTTCTTTAACATTATAACTTTTAGTTTGATTTTTTTCTTATTTTTAAATGAATTTTAATAACGTAATGAATCATACTCACTCAACATTATTAAATGGAAAAATATGTGGAACTAAAGTCTTGGCTGTAGATGATCTTTTGGGTAAGGGTCTGTGCACACACATAACACTATTTTGAAGGTCTCAATAGGCATGATATAGAAATTTAATCAATGACATACTGGATGAAGGATTTACTTTATCTGAGCAAGCATCAAAATTATCTGATCTTTCCCTTGCAGATTCAACAAATCGAATTAGCCTTGTTACTCCTGATTATTGGATAGCGCATTATTGTGTAGAATTAGATTATCATTAGATATCCTGTTTAGCAATCAACAGAATATGTATGAGAAATTATTAATATCATAAGTTTCATTTTTTTATATGAAAATGTTATTCATTGTATTTATTGAATTAAATGTTTCATTTATGAACATTTTGTATTATTAACCAAATTGTTTGATATAGTTTTCAATCAAAGTATTATATCACAATATTAAATGCTATTATATTTACTAATAAGAAATACAAAAATGATTAACTGTTTTTTTCAGGTCTTGATTGGCGATTTATATCGAGAACCTGAAACTGTGATAGAACATCATTTAAAATCTAACAAGAGTAACCAGTGAGTCCAAACAAATGTGAATTTTTTTATAGGTATCAGTTTTTTTTTGTTACTGTTTATACAGACGTGAGAATCATAATGCAGTTTTGGATGGATGAAGTCACTTCTAGCTTTATAAGCCGCACTTCTTTTATGAAATGCCAAGAGTCTTCCGTTTGCTGCATACATACTTATTCTGTATATATGTAGAAAAGAACTATTATATTCATGAAGCTTTCAGATTTGTTATTTTTGTCCAGTTCCTTGTATTTATATTTGAAATTAAAAGTTTTTACTTATTAATTGCGAATTAATATTTCGTTCTTAGTTGCTTCATTATTTTTAAACATTTTGTTTTTAATTTATATTTGGCTTAAAGCATGCTTGTCTAAAATGCGGCCCGGGGGCCGCATGCAGCCCAAAAGCCTTTAAAATGTGGCCCAAAAGCAAATTATAAAATTATTTAAATTTACACATTTTTATTAAAAAAATAAATGTTTGCAATATTTTTCATGCATAATTGATTCATTGACATTTATTTTGAAATTAAAATTTAAATAAAAACATCTTAGTATGCCAAACAATAACAGCATATGAAAGAAAGTTGAAATTTTGGCACAATCAAATAAAAATAAAAGATTTGACACATTTCAGTACTTTGGCTGCACATAAACCTGTGAGTTGCACAAAATATGCTGCATTATTTTTTGATTTAATTCAAGAGTTTGAAAGAAGATATCAAGATTTTTGAAAAAATGAAAAGTATTTCAATATATTTTCTACCTCATTTTCTTTAGAAATAAATAAATTACCTTCCAATCTTCAAATGGAATGCATTGAACTGCAAAGTGACATTCAACTGAAAGAAAAATTTGGGAATGTTTCTTTACTGGAGTTTTATGAAGATTATCTACCCTGCGTGATAAATATCCTAATTTTCACAATCATGCTTTATTAATGTCTTCATCTTCTGCAGTACTTATGTTTGTGAAGAATTATTTTCAAGAATGAAGCATACAAAAAACAAAAATAGGACAAAGGTCACTGACAAACATCTTGAAAATGCATTAAGAATTGCAACCCTGTCTATTGAACCCAATATCTATTTACTTGTTCAATAAAAGTAAATTCATCCCTCTCATTAATTTGATTTTTTCCCCATCTTTATGAAATTCAAACTAAATGAAAAGAAACATTTACAAATTTGAAATAATTATGTACCTATACACATCTAATTCAAATTAAAAAAAATTATAATAAATATTGTTTGTGTGGACCAGCATTTTTTTCTTTTTCCAACATGGCCCTCAAACAGTCATAGTTTAGACACCCATGGCTTAAAGCTTAGCATGGCAGTTAATTGTTTTTGTTGGAACATTTATAAAAGTAATCAATCTAAGAATTCTATTTCTTGGTTTGAAAAAAGGATTTTTGTAAAAATGATTTTTTTACATTTATGTTTGAGCAAAAGTATTGCGAATAACACAATTTAATTTAGAAATAGATACATCAATAATTTCTCTATTGAATGAGAAAAATAGATGTAACATGTGCAAACAACTTGTTTTTTAAGGCTGATAACTTAAATTTTTTATTTTCTGTGAGTTTATAACTTAGTAAAATTTAGGAAAATATACTGGAATATGTTCATCAGTATTTTATTAATATTATATATATTGTGTACCAGCAAATATACATTATACTTTATATATAATAAAAGTATTATGTATATTTGCTGGTACACAAAAGTTAATGTAGGTCTTGTATGCATTGGTAAGAATTTTGTTTTAATTTACTTACTCAAAGGTAAATTTTCTTAAAAAATGACTTTTTAAATTACTTCTATTTAATTTAATTTTAAGAAATTTTTTATTTAAAGTTGAAATGTTTCTGGAAATCAAAGCAAATATTAATATAAGTAATTATCTCATGTAATACTGTTACAGTTTTCAATGATTTCTGCAATGTCTTTCATGTACTGTTTGTGGCAATGAATTAATGAATTTTATCTTTTAATTTTGCTGATGTTTAAAATGTTTGTTAATATTTTATGCTTTTCCCTACCACATTCCTCATAGTTGTTAAAATATCTATTCAAGAAATCTTGATTGTGGTGCATCTGTTTGTACAAATGTGATGCTTTTTTGACAAATAGATACACCACTCTTTAAATAACATTGGCAACTGCAAAGGAATTTTCACTGTTCAGGTCTGTTGAAGAAGCAACTTTCTGAAGCCTGGCAGTCAACATGTACCCTCTTTGGACTATTAAGTGGATTCTTAAAACTTTATGTACCTTTCAATTATTTAGGTTTCGAATCAGAAAAGTTGTACATTCAAAGATTAAGCTGTATAAAACTATAAGAGATGAATTTGTGAATTTAACATATTCTTTGGTAATGAGAGATTCATAATATTATTCTCAAATAATATTTACAGTATCTCTCTGTATATATCCAATGAATAAACTGGTATTTATTTAAAATTATCACCAACACATTCACAACACACTAATTTCATACTTAATAAATAGCTCTCTAATGACCCTGCTCTTTGTTTTAACCACACAATAAAAATCTTGTGCATGGTATACAATATTATAGAAGACAATATCGTGTATACCTTTCTAATTGTAGATATTGAATTTCATATACTTTAAACATTAATGGTCGCATATTGCTGAGCTCATCTGAGTGTTCATTTTCTCATTTAAGGCACGCTAATAATCTGATCAGAACAGCTATGCAACAAGACTGACTGGATTCCTTTTCTCTATTAAGTGTTGTAGCAGATATTATTAAAATTTAGACTTTGTTGTCTTCCCTGTGGAACGACTAGATGAAAATATGGAAGTAATGTTTTGTTAAAAGGTTGACCTTTCCAACATAACTATGTAACCACAGACTAATCAAGATACTTTTAGGACATTCTTTGAAGGGTATATGTATCAGTCACTGTGTGTATCAAAGAATTTATGTAGTTCAATATGTGTTCTTGATGCAATGAATTACAGTGATTATGCAGACTTTGTATTGGGGCTATTGTGTATTATATGTGTGTGGGTTAATTGCTTCCTGTTTAAAGGAAATATTGTGTATTTGCAAGAGAGTCTTGGAATAAAAATTGGACATTCAAAAAGAGCCTGCTCTTAATTGTAAGGATTTTTCTTGCATTCGAATGATGATCCAACCCACAGCAATATATTAAATATTAGTTTTGAGGATTTGATTGTTTATTAACGTTACACTGAAAAGGAACGCGAGACTATTGGCAGTATACCCAAGGGAAGCAAGCTCACCCAAAGGGCTTAGAGATGCAAATCTCCCTCCGGGAGATAACCACCTGCACTCAGAATTTGCAGGCAAAAACAATATTTTTTTACAACATTAAAGGGCAAGATACAACAACACATATTGGAGCAAAGAACATAAGAGATGTTACATAATTTCAAAAGTAAATAAAAGCTTACAATGTTTTTATAGAGTAAGACGTCATATTCTTAAAAACTTATTTTTCATTTTTTTTCTCTTTCGTTTTTGGAATACATATCAATCTGTATTCAATTGACAATCACGACTTCTTGCGAGTTTTGAAATTTGTTGAGTCCTTTTACAAGACGTGAGAATACAAGATTTAAACTTGAAATGCAAATAAGGAATTTTTTTTCACACACGGACCTCGGCCAAATAGATTTTGCTTCAACTAAGGGGCAGTTTAAATGAAAACTTTTGGTAAAAGGGCAGAGAGGAAAACATAGTGGTCAGCATCTCCAACCGACACAAAAACTTGTGTTTTTCAAATGAAACGATTAAAAGAACAAACGAAAGGACCATGACTAGTTAAGAAACGAATAATAAAACCATAATTCGTATAAAAACTCGATTTAGAATAGGAATATAGGACTAAATCCGAATGCCGGTATTACAAGTTGACCACCAGAATTCCCAGTCAGAAAGAAGCTTATTTTTTAAAATCTTAACTATATGAGACCAAGGGTCAGGAACATTCATTCCCTCACCATCAGTGACAACGAGTTTTGCAAATGAATCTGCAGTTTCATTGTAATAATTTCCGATAAACCCCCAGTATAATTTTTAAATATCAGAATAAAAGTTGCTAATTTTTTTTTTTAGTGATATCAATAAAAGCCGCTTTATTTCTGATGTTCTGCAGTAGCAATATTGATGGTAAGCTGTCGGAATAAATAGAAGCTTTTAAGTTATGGGAGACGGCCTACAATACGGCAAATCCAATTGCCGAAAGCGCGAGCCCAGTTTCGGTTCCAAACCTTGATTAATCCGTATAAGCCCCGAAAATTTGTTAAGAAAAAGAATTTGGTTTTCGGGACGAACGGCTCTCAGTGAAATATTTGAGACGAATGCGATATTGTTAATCAGGTTGATAAAGTTTGAATTATGCTACTTAAAAATTTGATATTTAAGAAAATAAAATATTAGGATAAGATGAATAAAGGGAACACTTCGGCAGTTACCTACAAAGCAGCAGTTGTAGACGTCCTATAGACCTTGGTAATTTTTAAAAGGTAAATTCTCTGTATGGAGTTTAACTTGGTAATTTGAGCGGAGGTAACACATGGATCAATAAGTCCCGAGACTGTGCGGTCGTTTTTTCGCGATTTCCTCCTTCAAACGCACCGGCAAGTCAATATAATAATCACTGTTGATCGATTTACCTTTTTCGAGATAGTCAATGAAAATCACGCCATGAGTATCCCAAAAAAC
Organism: Nephila pilipes; assembly: GCA_019974015.1. NCBI lineage: Eukaryota > Metazoa > Arthropoda > Arachnida > Araneae > Nephilidae > Nephila > Nephila pilipes. The sequence continues at coordinate 350,275 of BMAW01059970.1, read as the reverse complement.
TGACGCCATGACTTTGCCAGCTGACTGCTGCGTTTTCGGACGCTTCGGACGGCTTTCGCCAGCTGTGCGCCACTCAGATGACTGCCGCTTCGACTCTGGAGTGTAGTGATGTATCCATGTTTCGTCCATGGTCACGTAACGACGCAAGAAATCTTTTTTGTTGCGAGTAAATAGCGATAAACAGCTTTCTGAATCATCGACTCGTTGCTGTTTTTGTTCCATCGAAAGCAATCGCGGCACCCACTTGGAAAAAACCTTTTTCATGCTCAATTTTTCATGAAGGATAGTAAATACACTTCCATATGATATCTGTGTCATCTCAGCAATCTCACGGAGCTTCACTTTACGATCTTTCATTATAATTTTTGTCACTTCACTCACATTTTCCGGTGTAATGGCTTCCACAGGTCTACCCGAGCGTTCCGCGTCATTTGTGTCGGTACGACCACGTTTAAACTCGGCAAACCACCGACAAATCGTTGCTTTTGATGGACAAGAGTCCGGGTAACATTTTTCAATCCATTGTTTCGCTTGCACGGTGTTTTTACCCATTAAAAAACAATGTTTTATCAGAACACGAAACTCGGTTTTTTCCATTTTTTAAACAAACTACAAAACGACTTTACTCCAACCTCGATAACTCAGCTGTTTCTGGTCCGATCGACTTAAAATTTTGACACGTTTCAAGCAAAGGTTAGTACTCTAGAAAGATCTGGTTACTGGTTTACTACGAGCGCCATCTCTGGGTTAGTCTCGGAACTTATTGATCCATGTGTTAAGAGCACCATTCCAGGTTCCCACAACATAGACTATTATGGGTACAGTAACAGATAAGTACCATAATATATAATTTTTGGAATTGAAATTTTCCCCTGATGGAAACCCTATTAAAATTTAATGAGAGATTATAAATTTTTTCATTAAATATGTTAATCTGGGAGCTCCAGAATTGCCGACAGTGTCAATCTTATACCTAAATATAAAATTTACCAATTTTAATGTCGGAATTGTTTAGTTTGAAAATTGGGTTTCGACTAAAGACGCTACCACCACGAACTCCTTTGTTATGGATTAATGGGTATCTAAATGTAACGCAGGCGGTTTTCTCAAACGAAATAAATCACTAAAGATCCGTGTAACCGAGGCTGATGCACGTTAAATATGCCGAGGCTCAAAGTCCTCCCGTGTGGCCGCGTTAGTCTAGTGGTCATGGACTTGGACTCGCGGCCGGCGGGTTTCGTCGATTCGCAGGTTCGAGCCTTGGTGCCATTAAAGACCCGCTGTGTTGCGGGTAATGCACGTTAAATCTGTCGGGGCCCAAAGTCCTCCCGTTGGCGTGGTGTGGAAGTTAGAAGCGGGGGGGTGCCAGCTCAGGTGTCATTCTCGTCACTTGACCGAGGTTCAAAATTACGAGATCCGTCGCCAATAATCCCCGTGTTGCTTCTGGTGTGACGTTAATAAAACCAAATTAATGAAAGTCCTCCCGTTGGTGTGAGGAGGGTGCCAGCCCAAGTGTCGTTCTCGTCACTTGAACGAGGTTTGAAATTCTAAAGTCCGTCACCACTAGCTCTCATGTTGCTTCTAGTGCGATGTTAATAAAACCAATCAAACGAAATATCCAATCTTAACCGTGCCAGATGCTCAGCAATAAGATTAATTTAAGTATTATGTTTTCGGTCTCTTTTGGAATTTCCGGATGAACTATCCCCCAGATCATCCACAAAAGTTTGAACTAAAAAGTTTTCGCAATTAATATCCAAAATAGAATTAAAAGCTAAATTCCTCATACCGATAAAAATAACAGCAACATGTTCTGCAGATTTTTTGTGTGTTTGATATGCGAAATCAAATGGAGAGAAAATTGTGTTATCGCAGCCAAAATTTTCTTCAAAACCTTATTGAATTGTATGAATATTGTTTTGATAAATGCAGAAATGTAATCTATTGACAAATACACGCTCAACAATTTTCTCTGTTGTTGGTAACAAACAAATTGGTCTATTCGATTTAACAGATGACGGGTTACCAAGTGTAAGGAGGAGTTTCAATTTAACATCTTTAAAATTATTTGGGAAATAGGAGTATTGTGTTGATGATTTGATAAATTTCACTAAAACGTTAGGAAAATCAGAAAAAATATGTTTCCAAATTTCATAATCCTAAATCTCAAGGCTGGGGGCCTTCTTACTGCTGAGATTTTCAAAGACCAATGATGCTTCTTCGGTGGAAACCCTTGGAGGACGCACAGATTCTTCAGAAGCCAAATGAAAGGTTTCATTGAACGTTGAGAAAAGAGAATGTATTAAAATTTCATGATTCTGCTCTGGAGAGTTGTCAGACGAATCAGAAATTAAGACATCAAGAGGCCGAGAGTTCGGTGACTTGCCAAAAGCAACCTTGAACTTTAGACCGAAGTTTTCGTTATTGTGTCCAGGTTAAACACGAAGTCCAGGCCTCGTATTTAACCTCAAGAATTTTCCTTCGAAAAAGATATCTGTCTTTTTTATATTGTAATTGTATATTATCTATTTCCCCAGGTGAAAAATTATTTTTTACGAGATATATTATTTTTCTTTTAAAAACATTTAGTTTAATTCTGAAAATTTTTAAATTGTTGTTTCACCAAGAATAAATTGAGAAGCAAGAACCCGTTCGCTTAGGAAAGGATTTGAATGCGGACGACCGTACGTTTCAAATCAATAAAATATCAAAATTCTCAAGCTGATTAAAATTCCGAACTAATTTAACTGTTTGAATAAGCTTGGAGTAGGATTTTTTTAAAAAAAAAATTCAGAAATTTATTGATACCGTATTCAGTTTTAAATAAAATCCTGAAGTATTTAAATTACAACACAGATGCACACTCACAAACCGGTGTTCGCTTAGAGCTCAAAAATCGGTGACCGACCAAAACTTCGCATCTATCTACCAAATAAAGAACGCTATTAGAAGTCAAAGAAGTATCTTGGTTGCTCCTACCTGAGTGAACCACAAAAGTAAAACTCAATTCTGGCGTATTTAAGAAATTTAGATTATGTTGTAAGGCAAAATCGTCAATAAGATCCCTCCCTCTCCAGGTATCAGTAAAGTCAAAACCCTAAGTGGGAGACCGCGCACTTGTCAGGAGAAAACTATGATTCGAAATTATATAAATAGATAGTTCCTTTAGCAAAATCATCATGAGGAGAGAAATATAAATTTTTCGAAAGAAAGTGTTTTTAAATTTCAGTAAAACTCCCCAGAGCGTCGCCAAACAAAGGTACTTTTATCTGCCAGAATTTCAGACTCGACTCGTCTGAGAAACACGGCTGAAATTTACGTAACAAAATCGTTGATGCTTGAAAAAGGAGTTTGAAACAAATAAGAATACTAATAGTTTTAATAACTCTTTTAAATCAGTTCTGAATTGAGCTGTTATATGTGATAATGTTGTCGAGCTCAGATAAGTATCTTCATTGCCTCAATAATTTTTTTGATAGAACAATGTTCTAACAATTTTTCTTCTGCTAGCCGTCTATAGAGGCCGGGGGGGCCGGGGCCGAGGTAGCAAACCCAGTTTCTTAAATCAATTGAGTTAGTCTTGTAGCACTTTTTTCTATTCCCTAAAGAAATATTCCGAATCTTTCTGTCAGAAAGAGGCGTTGTTATCCTTTTCCTGCTACAATTCCCTTTTCGTTTTGGAGAAAGCGTCATATTTTCATATAAATTAATCTTTATTTTACTAACAACTGATTTAGAAACACTTGGAAATATCTACTATTTTCTTTGATAATGATCTGTATGCAAGATAAGCATTCTTATCTCGGATTTTTTTCCTTGGAGAAAGATCTGCATCTCTACTCATAACTACAGAACAACAAAATGAGAATATTCTGGTGAAAAGTAAGACTCCTTTTAAAGAAAGGTTCTCACTGTCTAATTTTTGAAATGGGACATTTATGTCTAGCTAGCACGTATAATCAAAAGAATTTACATCCCACGACAATGTCATCTCTATAATTAATTCCGAAAATTTTAATACTGAAATTAAAAATATTATTTCAAAAAAAATTGACGCTCAGTATTAAAAATAAGAGTAGAGGGTCTCTACTATACGGGGTTGAAGAATTTTCAAATGCGCCAAAATTGAGTTAATAACATTCAAATGTAGGATAAGATGCCCAGTGGAGACTACGTCATATATGATGACGTCAGGCTTTTATTCATCAGCTTACAAAAAATTTCTAATTGCAATTATATCTTTCATAATTGTATTTTAAAAATTTGAAGTTAAGTAAAAGTGAAGTAAATATTTACAAGAAATAAAAGTGATTTTATAAAAAATATAGTCTCACATCATTTGAACCACTAATGGTTGCGTCAATTGTATTTAATTATGGAAATATTTGACTGTTCACATGAATTTATCAAATCACTGTATACATACACACCTATTAGATCAATGTCTTCCATTAAATATATTTTCTCAGATCATTTCAAAACTTTTCAATTTTTTTTTAACTCGGAATAATTCCATTCAGCTAATATTCTAGTATAAGTGGATATTGAATCGAGATCGAAACAAAATCTCCATTCTCATATCTGTACGCAAAGAGTATATATATACAGAGAGAGAGAGAGAGAAAACCAAATAATATGCCAGACAACTTTTTGTTTGGTGACCAGTTATTCGCCAAATAACGTTTTGACTCTTCGCCATGTTAGGTCTAATATACTAACTAATTCGGATGATCTGAAATTGTAAACAAAAGATCCAAAAACATGAATTTCCTGCAAAACAAACTTTAAATATTTATTTTAATTAATTTATCCTTTTAAAAATTATTCAGAACATAGAATTTCCATTGAACTTGTATAATTACTGAATTTTTTAAAAATTATTTTCAAAAGTAAAAACTTATCCAGGAGATATAATTCACAGATTTTTTTTAAAATTTCAGCTGCTTTCAATACCAATTTTAATTGCTCTCTTATCATAAATTTATCTAATGTTTAAAAATCGTAAAAATTCTTCAGAAGACATAAAATCCACAATGAATACATAAGATATTTATTTCATAAAAATATCACATATCAGTATTTTAATAATTCCACATATTTATTTTTTGAACAATATTCACTTAAAAACCGAATCATCTATGTTTTTACGTCAATATTCTCATGGAAAACATAATATAGGGTATGGATTTTTTTTTTTTTTTTTTTTTTTTTGGAAAGCCTTTTTTATTCCTGTAGATTTACTTGTCCTCTCAACACTAATTCTTAATTATTTTAAAAAATGTGTGTCGTATGAATGGCCATGATTATTTTAATGGTTAAATCAAAATAAGCTCAATTGTATTGTATCCATACCACATTCGGTTGAATCGTAGAAAGTGATTATTTCGGGTTTTTTAATTGTTCACCCGATGAAGGATTAATTTTTTGGATGCGTATCATTGAAGCTGTAAAAAGACGAATTAAGCTATTGTTTCGCAAGGCAAAAAATAGATTCTAGTGTTTAAATGAGAAATTCATTTTCTCTACTCCTTCATGACCTTAATCAAAAAATTACTGACTTCTTTTCAAACAAAATAAAGCAGCTGGGGTGTACTGACAGATTAACAGCATATTATTTTGTACAAAAAAATATTTAAACTAAATTTAATGTAAAAACAATTGTTTATTGTTATGTGGATCAGAATGTTATGAACAAGTAATTCAATTTATCAATATTACCGAAAACACATAAAAAAATTAATTATAAAATAAATTAAGAAGTGCAAATTTAACCATATTAAGAATTACATAATTGTACTACATTTAAAAAACTATCTAAGCATTCCAACAATTTAATCAACACATGTAAAATTCGTCCAATCCTGCTTCCTAATTTCAAAAAATTATTGAAAGCATCAATTTTCTTCTCGAAAGAGCCACGGAATAAAAATTGATCTAAATAAAATTTGAAATACCATTTTCTTTTATAAACAGGCAAAGAAGACTTAATATGTTGCCACATACTGTCAATATTATTAGTGTGGCAAAGCCTGATCAGGTCAACAAAATAGTACTTGTGGTTCACCATCAAATGGTCTTCATCTGTCAAACAATCAAAATTTCCTGGAATCTGAATAAGTGGTGGTTCCGGGCTTTTAATACAGTCTTTGATAAGACTAAAGAGAGTTTCTTTCTTTCTGCCATAAATATCAACAACTACCCTGACCCTCTTTCTACACTTCCATTCACTCATTGACCTTCTATTCAATGACCTCTGTTTTTCTTTCTTTTTTCCAAATTAGGATTCATCAATTTCAAATATTTTACCTACACCTTCTATTGCTTCAGGTGCTTCCTGAATATATCTATTATAATTTCATAAAGAAATTGCCTCCAATCTACCATCATTTCAGATGCAAACAAATATTTAGATGTACTATCCTTTGTCGCATATTTCCTTACACAATCAATTGTTACCTTGCTTGAGCTAAACCAAAATTCAAATCTAACGTTTTTTGTGAACCACACTCTTTCTTATCTATCCTATTCCTACAAGTCCAAACTTATAACAACATATATTTCTTTGGATCTCACTTTCATCGGATTATTGCATTTTGCGCAATTTAGCCCCCCCCCCTTTTTTTTTATTTAGATATACTTCTCTTAAAACCGCTAACAACAGCTCATACACAAAAATAATTTTTCCTATGGCTGCAATAAACTCTTGGGATTGATACCTTTGACCATACAATTTTTTGATACTTCTCGACTAATTGAGTCACAACATTCATTTCTAATAATAAGAATTTAAGGTTTAAAAATAAAAGAAAATTTCTATGCTAGTGAATATTAAAATAAAGAAAACTTTTATGTGTTGAAGAGAAAATAAGCTCCAAGAGAAAGCGTAACTAATAAATATTAAAACAAATAATAAATATTAATATTGTGAAAACAAGAAATTATAAATTATTCTACGAATAAGAATAAAACGAACAATACAATCTGCTTTTCTTCAACGAAAATTAACACTCATACATACAAATATTTATGGTTTTCCATGAAGTCATAAGTTTTGTAGCTTTTAATCGCCAAATCTGGTGGATTTTTGAGCATTGCTTCGGCTTCAACTTGCCCGGAACTGCATATTTTATGATATTTTAACAGAGGAAATTTACACCATGACTTAAAAGGGGAAAAAAGATAATTGAAATGTAAAATACATTCAGTTCAAGAAATTTAATCAGAGAAAATTAAGCTAAAGGTAGTAGCACGCCTTGGCCGCTAAATGGGAGAGTGTGTTTTCTATCTTATGCTCCCAACCGATGAGGTATCAGCGTATCGTGTAAGTGGTTCGGAGGAAGAACTAAAATTAGACATTAAGAAGGATATATCGTGCTCTTTTAACAATGAGATCAGGATTATAATTTGGAATACATCTTTTAATGATCTAGTGATGATATTTGAGATATTTTTTTAAGAATTTAAATGCAATTTTTTGGATGGTGGTTGTTAACGCCTGCATGTGCGATCACACGCCACCTATACTGTAAGAACTTAACTGTTCATTCCTAAAGTTACCCTTGCGAAGAACGGTATAGTCCACCATGTTTATGAATGTTTTGGGAAATATGAACCCATGAGTGAAGGCACTATGAGCAGGTGTCTAATGCGTTATTAAAGATATATTTTACAGTCCACAAGTGACAGAACTTAAGTGACTAAACCTGTGGAACTCAAAGTAGTGGTGTAAACCATTCCCGTGGCTCTGACAGATGGAGAATTATTTGTATGAATTAGGTTAGATTTTCTTATGTACCAGTTAACATCAAAGATTTCTCCAATGATGTGGTTTAGGGATCTTTCTAGTTAATTGATATGGTTTTTTGCTGCAAAATTACTAACTTTGCTGGCATAAGTTAGAAAGAATCTAAAAATCAAAGTAAAATACGTGTTTTTTCCTGGTCATTTTCGAATCTCAATCATTTAAGGGGTAAACTTGATAGGTGCTGGATCGGAATTTCTTAATTATATGAGTAATATGTTGGGAGAAGGCAAGTTTTTTAATCTAGTATCATACCAAAGTACTTGGTGTGCAGAGATTAAGGGATTTTTTTTTTTTAATTTTGAATGAAGATATCTGGATTTATTCTTTAAGTATTATTTGAGAAAAAGAAAAATTCTACTTTATTGGTATTAATTGCGATTTTTCGTGTTTAGAAATGTGATTATTAAGTGTGAGCGCAATGCAAGCTAGTCTTAGTGCTGTGTCAGAATAGCAGTATCATCTGCATACATGAAAGCGATGATATTAAAGATGTCGTTCTCTACCGAATATATTGAAAAGAGTTGGTCCAATGATTGAGTCTTTGGGACCCCCATAATTAATTTGTTTAATTAATGAGTAATCATAATATACTTTTACAAAGAAAATTGTGTTTTGAAGGTATGACTTAGTCCGAGTAATGATTTGAGGGATTGTTGATTTGGATAAGTTTGTTGAGCAATCCCTCATGCCAAATTCTATCAAATGTTTTTTGAATATCAAGGAAAATTACACCTGTCGATTTTCCTTTATTAATACCGGACTTTATGTGCTCAACAACACGAAGAAGCTGATGGATTTTAAAGAGCTTTTCTTTAAAAACATGCTTTGATGTTTGTTTTAGACAATTTTTCGATATATTGAGAACATATTTGGCTAAAATTCAACATTTCCTTGATATGCTTTTGAACAATACGTTTGTGTCTGACCATTTCTTTTTTATAACCAAAGGAGGAGTTTTTTTTAAATCGATATTTATGTTGTTACGAACCTGTAATGACGTTTCTCTGCAATGTTACGGTTATAAATGAAAATAGATATTTACAGATATTAATTGAATACTAAGGAAAACTTCAGCAATGGCCCCTCGATCTTGTTTAAGAATTTGGCGGCTTGGTGATAATTTTGGCAATTTTGAGAGGCAAAATGAAAGTTCGCTAAAATTTCGGAACCTTCATTTCACCTGGAATTCGGATGATATCTCAATTTGGAGACCCTCCCCCCTAAATTCTCCCTGTGACGTCACATTTGGTGGAACGGCTACAAATACGGAGAAAGGTAAAATAATTTTTGGATAGTAGTAGCTCGATGTAGTACCCGAAGTAGCTCTGTGGTCATAATTGCGGACTCATGGGTGACGGTTTTCGTCGAGTTGGGGGTTCGAGCCTTGATGCCATGAAAGACCTGCCACGTAGCCGGGGCTGATGCACATTAACTTTGTCGGGACTTAAAGTCCACCTGTTGGGCGTGGTGTGGAAGTTAGGAGAGGGAGGTGCTTGTTCAGGTCTCGTCGTTGTCACTTGAGCAAGGTTCTAAATTACGAGATACATCGCCAATAGCCCTCGAGTTGCTTCCAGTGCGATGTCAATAAAACCAAACCTAACTTAAGTTTTTGTGTTCAACATTTGCTTCTTTTCAAAATTGTTTTAAAGTAACCACACAAATGGTAAAATGACTAAAACTCTAATAAATTGTATTTATCCTGATTTGTTAAATGGAAACAAAGCTGAAGAATATACATTTTCATCCGATTTACTCGCAGTTAAAACACTTGATATGCTATGGCAACCAACATCCGATTATTTTAGCTTTAAAGTTTCAATACAACCTTCAAAAGGCTTTACAAAACGCGAAGTTCTTTCCACCAGCGCTAGACTGTTTGATCCCTTGGGTTTGATCGGTCTAGTAATCACCAGAGGAAAAATATTTCTTTAGACTTTGGTAATTAAAACTAAATTGGGAATCGATCATACGCCTCCAAATAAATTAAAGGACTGGTTAAAATTTTTAGATCTTTTGCCTGAAATAAATCTGCTACAAATCCCAAGGCATATTCTTTTGCCAGACGTTATCTCTACAGATCAGTACGGTTTTTGTGATTCTTTGGAAAAGGCTTTTGGTGCAGTCATATATATATTTTCTGAATTTATCGATGGAGAAGTTAAAACAAATTTAGTGTGCAGCGAATCAAGAGTTTGTCCTATTAAGGCATTAACGATACTCCATCTAAAGTTATCTGCTGTTTTTCTATTGACTAGTCTCGTATCAAGGATGATTCCAATCTTTAAGGTTCTTTTTAACCGCATACACATGTGGAGTGATTCTGAGGTTGTATTAGCTTGGATTCGCACTCTTCCTGAGAGACTCAAAACTTTTGTGTCTAACAGAGTAAAAGTGATAAGCTCATTGTGTCTTGACTATGATTGGAGATTTATTCCGTCTTCCACCAACCCTTCAGACATTATATCGAGTGGTACATCAGATGCGGACTTATTGATGAGCTCTCTATGATAGCATGGTCCCACTTGTTTGAACTTAGATATTCCACCTCCAACTGACTATGCTAATTCATTATATGATAATTATAATAGTGAATTGAAACTTTCTGTTCAACAGGACTTATTGGTAGATTCTAAAGAAAATTTTGTTGATAACTTTCTAGATCTTAGTAATAATTTCAATAAACTTTGTCGTATTTTAAGTTATATTTTCTGGTTTTATCATAATATTAAAAATCCTAAGAAACTAAAGGCTAAAGAATCCTAAAGTTTGATTACTTAAGAGCTCAACCATGCAAAAAATGTTTTGATCCGATTGGGTCAATCAAATGAGTTTTCTGAAAGAATTGCATGTTTAATCAAAGGTAAAGATGTTAAGCACATTAAAAGAAGTAACTCTATTTTTAGATAGTAATGAAATTCTTAGTTTTGGTGGTCGTTTGCAGAATGCAAATGTTAACGAAAATGTAAAACATCCAAAACAATTGCCATCTAGACATAGACTCATCAGAATTATAATGGAAACCTTTTACAAAAGGTATTAACACTTAAGTTCTCAAGCTTTGTTACACTGTGTTAAACAAGCTTTCTTGCTTATAGGAAGGAGAAATTTTGTGAGAAAAACTGTTAATGAATGAGTTTCTTATTTCAAAAATAAGTCAATTTTCTGCAAACGGTTACTAGGAAACTTACCTGATTAAAGTGTGAATCCCAGCCCTCCATTCTTGAATTGCGGAATCGATTTCTGTGGTCTTTTTTTTTATTAAGTACAAGGGTCAACGCGAAGGTACATTTCAAAAAGTATATGTCTCAATCTTTGTTTTTCAACTAAGGCGATTCATTTAAAAGTAGTGACTGATCTTACTTCAAACATAGTAATAGACATGGAAATAGTTTGTGTTCGTAATTGACGTAGACATGGAAATAAGCTTTTTCGTAGACATGGAAATAGTTTGTGTTCGT
>BMAW01059970.1:298674-339003 GCA_019974015.1 Nephila pilipes | reverse complement strand
GTAGACATGGAAATAAGCTTTTTCGTAGACATGGAAATAGTTTGTGTATTTTTTCAGATAATGTTAAGGACTATATAGGGGTAGATTCTAAGATTAAAAAAATATATATAAGCTAATGAGGCCCCCCCTCCAAGCTAGTAGTGAATTATTTATGTGCAGAGGGCATTAGTTGGAAATGCATTCCTCCCCATTCTCTAAATTTTGGAGAGTTGTAAGAATCGGGAGTAAAATCAATTAAACACCTTTTAAGATGAGCTATCGGTTTAAGTAAGCTTACATTTAAGGAATTTTCGACAGTAACAACAGAAATAGATAGCGTTCTTAATAAGACCTGTAGTACCTATGTCAACTGATCCTAATGATTTTAATGTGTTAACGCCTGGACATTTCTTGATAAGTCGACTATTAATTTCAATCTCAGAACAAAATTTAATTGATAGTAAATATAATTATTTGTCTAGATGGTAAAGAACAATCAAATTAGTGCAGATGGTTTGGAAGAATTGGAGTTGAGACTATTTAAACCATTTGCAATTAAGAAATAAATGGAAATTTAGCAAAGATAATGTAATTAATTCCAATCGTCATGTTGTTGTTCAAGGATGACAATTTGCTACCTTATAAATGGAAGTTGGGTCTTGTACATGACATAATTAAATGATTTGACGTGAAAACCAGAGTAATTTTTTATAAACGTCTGATGGTATTTTTAAGAGAGGCATCAGCCAAATTTGCATGTTACATACCAAAAATTGAATCATTTTATATGCATTTATATTTTGTAATTAGTGTGTAACTTTTGATTGTAAAATATGTACGTTAATTTTTTTATTTAATTTGTATTGTTTAATTAAATATTTTCTATTTTTAAAAAAAATGTTGAAATCTACAATTTCAACGCGGAGAGTATGTAGCGTCACTGCATGATGCGCTGCTTTTCCAGCTCGTAGCCCTGTAGCGGCATGTGTAATCCGTGAGTCAGTTCGGTCTTCTATACGAACTGGGAAATACGTCTCTCAGTTAGCAATGTAAAGTAAATAAAATTATACAGTCCACAACTCCTCTTATTTTTAATTCTAAAATTAACACTGCTATCTCCGAATCAATAGTACTACCATCTAGTGTTTAGAAAGTCAACGATAGCTATCGAAACACATAAGAAATAATTCTGAAAAGGCCTACTATACAGTTTAAAAATTTTATACTGCCGGAGCTATACTTGGGATGATCCAGATTGATATGATTTACATTCAAGAGCTGAGCTAAGGTAAAACCAGGAAGTCAGTTGAAACGGAATTGAAGAAATGTTAAAAAATTGTAATATTTGTCAAAACGTTAGATACATTTGTGCGAGAAGAATACTGATTTATAAATTTTCAAATGCCTTTTGTGTGTTACTGAATAACGTAAAATTTTACGAGGGGATTCATATCTTAGTTTAGCGATCAATGCATCGTAAAAGTGAAAAGTCATTGTTATGAAAGCAGCATTAAAGAAATAACTGCCGGATTACTATCTGCAAAATTTATTTGGTCGTTTATGTTAAGGGCATCCGATATTTTGTTACCTCGCATTTCGAGATATATTATATTAAAGGAAGTTTTGTTTCGGTAAAGAGTTTATTCCTTAATGCATGTTACTTATGAAATTCTGATGGGAATAACTGGATTTTTTTTTAAATTCGTAGATGAAACTTGTGGCCATGTTTGATAAGAAATTAAATTAAATCTTTATTTAATTTTTCAATAATTGTATCTTTTTAAAAAATTATTAAGATTGATGATTTATCTATGACTGTAACTAAAAATTTTTTTTAAAAAAATAATATAACTACATAGGCGTCCAAAAGTTAAGCATTATTCGTAAAATGCGAAAGGTAAATTTTGGTCAATTTGTTCGAATTAACTTGTAGAGAATCGTTTGTTCCGTTTCATATTATAAAACTTTGTCTTTATGCAAAACATTTAAGTCGAAGTCTTTATGCACCAAACACCAGCGCATGTCGGAATGCAGATAAAATGGCTCACTTGGCGTAAGCATTCAGGACCGTTTCTGTGCAACTCACGTGCGAAGTTAAACGTTGTTTAAGATAAATCAGATCGAATGATGACACAAAAGTGCCAACTGGACGTGTTTGAGAAACGAAGAATAATTGGAATGTTTTAATCTGTATGATCAGAAACCAAAGTGCCTCGAATTCTAAATGTGACTCAGTGTATGATCTCAAAATTGTGACCGTGATTTCGGAATGTGGGAAATATAAACCGACGACGAATACCAGGTCAGCCAAGAGTCACATCCTTTCTGGCTATAACTGTGCAACATTAGAGGGAAAGTTGTGTCAGAGAATTGGGTTCAGCGTTCATAGCCATTACAGGAGTACGAGACTCCAGACAAACTGCTTACAGTTGACTCAATCATGTTTGTCTCTAATCCAGACGACCAGCACTTTGCATTCCCTTCACATCTACGCATTAACGCGCTCGTTTAAACTGAAATTTGGAACCTTAGTACTAGAATTTCGGCCAATGCGATGTTCATTGACGAATCTCGATTTAGTTTTTACACAAATTCTTATCGGCTAACGATATGACAAGAGTGTAGAACTCATTATCACAAGGGAAATATCACAGAAAAATAACATTTTCAGTCAAGGGGAGACATGATGAAGACAATCATCACGATAAACGGCCGAAAGACCTCCATTTGATTGAGACGGGATCTGTGACTGCTTAAAGTACAGAGGGAAAACGTCTTGTTACCGTGTGAGCTTGATCGATGATTTTATTGACAATGGAAATATCCAACACATGCTATGACCTGATAATTCACCTGATCTGAATCCTATCGAGCATGTGTAGGATATCTTCGGGAGACAACTTGAAGCTGTTTTGTACCTTCTCCCCCAAGCTCCATTCCAGAACTGAAAAGAGCTCGTCGTGATGTTTGGAACTTTTTTTTCAGCCCCCAACTCTTCCACAATGCCATAGGAAGTATGGGAAATCGTTGTGCTACGTGCCTGGCTGTCAGAGATGACCACAAATTTTTATTAAACTGTAGCATCACCTTTTTGTTTTTTCACTAAAGTGTGAATTTCTTTTATGCTTAGATAACTTTCGAACTGTGTTTTTGGTTAATAAAAGTTATTATTATCGTTCTTTTATATTGTTTTCTTATTTTATACCTATTTTACACTAGCATATCATGTTTCCTACCATTTCGACTTAGATTTCCTTCATTGTTCACATAATTACTAATAAAGTTTAGCTTTTGGATTCCAGTATATATCTCTATAAAAGTGCTAATTTTAATTTTTAAAGATCATTCCACCACAAGAAATTTTTTTTTATACTTGAAATTTGAAGCCTATCTTTTCTACGACTGTTGAGAAAATCCCAAATTTTTAAATATATAAAGCTTTTATGTGTGCCAATATTTATTTAAAAAAAACCGGTGAAGTACAATCAGGCAGAATATAATAAAACAAAAAACAAAAAAAAATCAAACTATAACGACTCTCTGCTGAAACACCTCCACAATAAAGGAAAATCAGGTGACCTTTAATGGATCCCTCCACATATCAACATAGACGTCAATGAATATACAGACCTTGTAGGCCAGGGAGCACGAAATATGAATCGGGCTCTTCCTAACATCACCTTAGCTGATGTAAATACTGTAGCAAATGCGACATAAATAAACAATCAAAATTCAGTTAACTTCTGAAAAACTCCATAATTACGGACTTTAACTGCTGCTGGTCAATAACATTCAAAAGCAAGACTCAAAAAACGAATCACTGCAAGGGCATGAACATCACCTTGACAACAGAAAAACCTATGTCAATTGTGAACATTGCCTGGATACTCCATTGTCATTAGAACATATTTATAACTGTCCAACCATTTACCGAATTTTTTTTAAACTTGACATTTCCCTGCGCATTTATGTATTTCCAACAGAATTTCTCTACGCCTTCAAGGCACCTAATTTGACAGCGGCTTTCATTCAGACTTTTAAGACTATCTAATGTATGTTTTACATTATCCATAGGGGGGGGGGGGCGTGATAATAGTTACCAAGTTAAGTTGTAACATTCCTTAAATGTTGTATCTTTTAGAAATTATATAAAGAGGATTGGCTCTTGAAATTCCGTTGCATACATAGAAAACCTATCAACAGAGAGTTAATTTCTTACATTTATGAAATTAACTTTCCGTTAATAGGCTTTTTGTGTATACAATAAGGTTTTCTTATAATTTAGCTTTATGTACTGTCGCAACAGAATTTCAAATTCGCAATCATTATTCATATAACTATTTCGAATAATTGAACGCAGTCATTATTCAACAGAATTTTGAATAACGATTGCGATCAATATCAAAGATTGGAACATATTTTGATTCTTTTTTAGATGAAGTCATTGCACATATTTAGTAGTTTCTATATAACCCAAGAAAAGGCAGAAAAAGGCATGAAGTAAATTATGTGCCTTTTAATTTTTTGTTTTCTAACTCTTCGCATTAAAAACCTTTCAGAAAATGAGTATCAGTTGAAGTACTCATTTTCTAAAGTATAAGAAGTGCCAGTGAAGTACGGTACTCTCTCGGGGTAATCCAACAGATATCGGACCAGAACAAAACTAGATTACCAGAAAATCACCAATGATAACGTGTTTAAACAACAAAAATATGTATTATTGTATAAAATTTAATACAATACATGCTAAGTGCCCAACACACGAAATAACTAAAATAACTAAAAAAATGCACTATTTTGTATTGACAACTTGCATCACCCTGTTTAAATGGGAGGCATAAAATAAGGTTGTTTGGTTGGTTTTATCAACGTCGCACTAGAAGCAACACGACGGCTATTGGCTACGGACCTCATAATTTTGAACCTCGGTCAAGTGACGAGGATGACACTTGAGCTGACAACCTCCTTTCCTAACTTCCACTCCATAACTACACGACGGGTTTTTAGTAGCATTAAGGCTCGAACCTATACTGTGACACACAAGACATTATTTTGTGACACTTGCGTGACGCACAAGAAAACTTGTACGTCTAACACTTCACACTAGCACTCTTTCTTTTTCTCTATTCATTTCTCTGTAACTTTTATACGACTTGATTACATTTATTTATTCCACTTGTAAAGTTTACTTAATTTGCATAACAACACTTTATTCGAATAGAAGGAAGTTGGAAACTTAAATATAAGGTTTCAGCCCCACTGTGATGAATCGTAAAACATATAATAATAAATAGAAATAATCCATCTCTCTCTGGGTTAATATGATTTATTTCCTGTACATTAAATCTCTTCCAGTTACTAAAGTTATGTATAGCTTCATGCGTTCTTGCATACATACAAAAACAGCATTGGGAGGGGTTCCTGCGCGATGGTGTACATCAGATCTCCAGTAGCCGAATTAGTCACCCACATGGTTTTCGTTTCTTCACCAGAGAGAAGCCGTAAAAATACTCTGTTAGGTGGCGCCATCTAACAGTTGTTATATTAATAAATATAGGCACTGGTTACAAAGTTAGAAAAACCTGAAGTGTGAATTAAGAGAAGTTTCCCGAATAGCCCATGACACACTAATATTTTTTAATTCATTAAAAAAAAAAAAAAAAAACACGAAATGTAGCTAAAATAGCAAACAAGAAAATTCTTTTTCGCTATGTTACAAATATTACGAGAAATTGCTGCAGCGGCTTCTGCAGTTGGAACTGCTACTTAGACCTTCGGCTGGTTCAGGGAACAGATTAATAGAGCAAGACTTAGTTAAAAACGTAGTAATCATAATTTAGTTAAAACACATCTCTTATTTATGTTCTGCAAAATACGTTTTAATACAAGAAGCAATGTTTTATCATTTACTTTATTTAAATTGTTATTAGCTAGTCCTTTCTCGTCCATCGAATACATATAGGAATTAAAATACACTCTCAGGTCTAGAGTATCGTAGTGGAAAGTTTAACTCGCAAAGTTTATGCAATAAATAAACAAATAAAATTTACAATTGCAGCTGGATGTTCAGATTCATAGAAATAATATATTTTGTTGATGTATATCCTATAAACCCTATCAATAAACTGATCTATTTCAGATTCATATGATGATCTCCTTAACTGGAGTACTTTTTCAATTTGATGCTTTTTTTTTTTTTTTTTTTTTACTGTAGGCATTACTGTACAGGGGTGGAGAATGCTTGAGGGCATTTACAGTCGCATTACGGATTTTCATTGATTGATTGATTGTATATTAACGTCGCAGTGAGAAGCAACACAAAGGCTATTAGTAAGGAGACCAAATTTTTTTCAATAAAAAGGAGGACGAAAAAAATTTAAGAAAGAAGTACTGCGTAAATAAATGAAACATTTTATTAGTTTAAGCAAAAAAACACTAATTATGCTTACATCTCTTTTAATTATTCAATTAAACGAGCATATTTCCATTGAATGAATATTTTTTTTTGTCAATATATCATTTTCTAACGATGTATTGGAAATTTCTGAGCAAAAAATGTCCTTCATATTGAATTTTACGGTGAGTGCTGTAGTTAGAGTATCAACATTCAGTCTTGATTTCTCATTTATCCAAAAATCAATACCAATTGATAGAATTCTTTCGACTGCTGCATTAGTTCCAGAGCAACACAACGTGAATTCAACACAAATAACTAAATTTTCATATGGAATGTGTTCATTTTTTAAATGGTTAAATAATTCCACCCATCTTTTTTCAATTTCAACATGTTGATTTTCCCATTGTTCTAATTTATCAGAATTTAAATATACAGTCTTCTAATTTTTTCAAACAGACAATTGTAATCGATTTTAATATCAAACAATTTTTTCGATAAAAAAAACTCAACACAATTTTCAATATTTGTCCAATTTACTTGCGATTAAGTCAAAAAACTCTATTGAAGGCTCGCATTTCCTGTGATATTTGTTTCAGACCATTCTTCGACATACTGGAAAGATTTTTGGTAAAAACTCAGCACTTCTTTGAAACGCTTTTTCGTTATGCTCAGATTTGATTCCTCTAAATTTTCTTTTTATTATTAAAGGAATAAATTTTTCTTCAAATCGTGATTTATATTGAAGGACAAAATCGTTCAAAATAAGACTAACTTCTGTAGTTGAACTATGTTCACCTTCAATCTTTTGGATCGTTTTGTGGAAAATAGATACCTGATTATGTACAAAATGCATCAATATCTCCGATGATTTATAATTGAAAAAAAGATTCCAGAATTGTTGGACATTTGTATAAACTTAAAATTTTTTAACGGAGAGGCTCAAATAATTGTAAAACATGCTCTATGGCAGGTGTTAAAGCTAGCCATCTAACTTTTGAATATCCTAAAAGTTTTTTGTATTCAACGTTTGCTTAACAGTTTGTCGTGACATCTCTGAATAGAAAGATTACAGATTAGTTTTAAAATATCGAAAAGGAGGACAGGAAATAGGGCACTTTTCGAGGAAGAACAGAACCTACGTAAGAAAGACTATCGTCCCTAAAGGAGGACGATTGGTTACCTTTCTATTTGCGGTAGACCTCGTACTTTTGAACCTCGGTCAGATGACGAGATCGACATCTGACGACTACTACAGCTATATCTCCAAACTTTCACACAATGTCAAAGGGAGGACTTGGGTTCTCGAACAGATTTGACGTACATCAGCCCTGATACACAGCATGTCTCCAGTGTCACCAGAGCTCGAACCCTCGACTCGACAAAAACAACGCCAACCGTGAGCTCGTGACCATGACCATTTCTATTAATGATTGTATTAATTATGAGATTTTTATTAAAAATTCCATATTTTGAAACTTTTTACACTCAACTTAACTAAGTATTATTGATATTAAAATTTTATCTGGCAACAGTACATAATATTAGACATCTTTATTTAAAATGTTCTTTGAACCTATTGCACTGTAATTCTTGATCACGTGTCACAAGATCTTGCATTTTAGATTCTGCATCTTTGTGATTTGAATTGATTCTTCTTAGGAAAACTTGGGTTTGGGTATATTGTTGTTTTTAAAGTTTTAAATCTTTAAATAAAAGCATTTTAATTGTACTGATTTTGTGTCTAAAATTTTTTAAAATCTTTTGTTGGATAATTTTTAATTGAAGGGCTTTTTTTTGGATATTTTTAATAGGAAATTTTAATAGGTGTTTTTTTTTTTACTGAAAAGTTTTTAATAGAAAAGTTTTTAAATAAAAATTATTTGATTGGAAAATAATGGTTTTTGAAAATTTTTGTAATTGAGATATCTCGCCTTTGATTTTCTATTTTTCTTTGTTTCTTTTCTTTAATTTACAAATTGCATTTTGGAGTAATCTAATTCTTCCCCAACAAGATGTACTGGGGAACGGTTGGTACCATAGAACTTGTTTAACCCTACAATTCAGTCCTCAGCCTGAATGTGCATGATTTGATTTGTTAGTTATTCAAATTATTCATCAAGTTTCAAATTTGATTTCAATTTGTATTCCTTTATTTTACATAGTTCTATAAATGCGTTCTTTTGTTGATTTTGGACTTTAATTGTTCTCTTTTTTTATATGTTTTAATAATAATTTCATTTCTTTACCTTATACATACATGTATAAAAATTATAATATATAGAATTTTTTAATCGCATCATAGGGAAAGGTTAAGTGATATGAACAGAATCCTTTGCCCTTTGGTAGAAAGTCAAGGTTTCTTACCCCTGTTGTTGTTGGAAAGTTTTAATTCATCCTGTCAGAGGAGCCTGCCAGCTTAAAAAGTACTACCGGCACCAACATTTAAAAATCATTTACACAATTTAGAATTGTTTTGGAGATGTTTCAAACTATATTTACGTTGTAAAATATCTGGCTTGGTCGTGATTGAAAGGCTGCCAAAACAATGTCTCAATCTTTTGATTCATTAACTGAACTATTTTTGTTGCCATTTCACTATTAAAAAGGTGAAGGAATTTTGGAATACATTGCTGATCGCGAGTTGTGACTCATTGCCTTCGGAAGATATTTTTAGACATGGCGTTTCAACAAAGAATAAGTATTTTGTTGATATTTTATTCCATTTACTACGGCGCCTCTATTTTCAAAGCACTTTATTCTATATATTCATTGTTCATAGTAACAAGCTCTCTTTCTCTATCTTAAGTAATAACCCTAAGTTACCGTAACTAAACGTTTACATGCTCATTGTCGTATGTTGTTATTAAGTAGAAAGAAATGTTTTTCATAAATAAATGCTAAGATGTATTTTTTCTTTATGTAAGAAAATGATTTATAATAAGGATGTTCCTAATTGTGATGAAATCTACAATTTTCCGAATTACAATTAAACGCCAAACATTATGAACTTATTAAGTATTTAAGAAACAAGTTTTCAGGTGACTTCACAAAAATTAAAATATGTCACCTTAACGTAAAATTTTTATTATATGTATTGAAGGTATGTATTTAATTTTACGGAGTAGCTCTCCTACAATTAGGAGATATCTCCACATCAGAACCATTGAGAAAGAGAAAAGTAAGGGAGTTGCATAATTATTGTAACAGAAAGAATAAAAGTTTATATGTATATACTTCTAAGAAATAATCAAGATACCCGAATAAAATTAATTCTGCATATTAATTATCCCTATGTATATAATGTTGTAAATTACAAAAGTTAATGCAGATTTGTTTTGTTTCAGGAAACCGTAGTTTGATGTAACTCAGTTCAAACTATGTAGATAGAGGGCAAAATCTGCTGAGTTCTACGACGGCCTTTGAAAGGTCAAGAAACTGTGAGGGTAAATGTATAATTCTAAATTGTGACTTTGTAGAGAAGTTTTTTTAAGAATAATAAATAAAAATTAAGCTTCTGTCAATCGATTACTTTTGACAATAATTAAAACTTTACGATGATCTGTTGCATTTTTATTTAATATATATATAAATATATATATATTCTTAATTTATTCCATAGTTTATACTTTCATTTTTATTACCTGATACAATTCCTTTTAAGTTTTTAATTTATGTAATCACGTGCTCTTGAAAATTTCGCGGGTCATCGATCCCCACTCTCCAAGCTAATAGAGATATTCCCTACTACACAATTAGTTTTCTCGTAAAATAACTAAAGATTCCTATATCTATTACCATGTAATGTGAATAATACTTACATAACCTTCCCAAACTAGGGAAAGGTTTTCTCACTTTTCTCCTAACCATTGAGCAAGTAGATGTGTATTGCGTCTCTGCCGCCGTTTTTTGATGTATCTCTCTTTCTCTCGCGTGAACAGAAATAAAATTTTAATTAAACGAATGACAGTTTACTTCTAAAGTCATGACTGAAATGAAAAAAGGAATTAAATCACACACACACGTGTACATCTCGGACAAAATTTGTAGTAACTATCTGTAGAGGTTTAAAGATAGTCTACCGGTGCTTCGGAGTCTTTGGGATATGGTTTTACCACCGAGTTCCATGGAGATTTTAATGCATGTACCAATCCAATGACGAAGCTTGATATTGAATCACTATTTTATTTATGACGAAAGAAGAGTATTTACAAAAGCTACTATATACTTTAAAGAACTAGTTCATCAGGAAGAATGGATGGCTGTCCAAATTTGTGATATTGACGATGGGTATTCGGAGTAAGACTTTTCTGTTGTTCCCATTGGGAGTGAAAACCGCGATCCAGTGCTGCTGAGGGAAAGAGCGCTAAAATGGAAAAAATCGAAAGGAGGTGACAAGCGAAGAGAAGAGAGTGAGAGAGCGAGGTGTTCCACAGTTTTATTCAAAAATAGAGGGCGCAGAGTGAGCTTACACATGACGCTGATTCGTGGAGCAACGAATGGAGCAAATGAAGAATTAGTTTTACAATATCATTGAAAATACAATTAATAAATTGATAATTAGCAGGAAAATACCCCCACCACACACACATATCTACATATACAATGAACCATATACTATCGTTTCCTCATCCATCGTTTTACCGTGTTCATTGTAGAAATTTTTTTTCTCATGAAATGAAATTGAAGGTCAAGTGGATCCATATAGCATTAAACTGAAATTACTTCTTTTATGCTAAAAGAACTCACTTATACTGTTTTAGAGAGAAAACCGGGATTTGTGCAGTTATTGTCATATGTATGTATTTGTGAATTACTGAAAGCGGAACAGGTGTTCTTGTTTAGAAAAGAGATTGTTCTACTCTGCTCAAAGGGGGAAATACATTTCGGGCTATTTTGTAACTGTGCATTGTGCACATGTTTAATTTCACGAATGTGAGCTTCCTATTTAATGCGTTCTGCGCTTTATTTTATGCCCTAAATTTTATGCATTCTGAGAATTTTTAAAATGGCAATCCGAATCCAAATATTGGAAGAATGACCTTATATAATAGACAAGATGGAAAAGAATACTTTTGAGAAAAAAAAATTAATATGGCTATAAGCTTAGGTATACTACTTTCAATCTTGAATTCAATAATTTCAAAAAAGAGAGAAATTAGAGAGCAAGTTGATAAGCATGGAATTTCTGTAAAATGCAGGAAAACTAGCAAAATGTCTACATACAGTGAGTTGGAAAGATTTCTCTTCGCTTGGTACGAACAGGCTCGCGCTTCAAGTATTTATGTGAAAGGGAATATTCTTCGAAAAAGGCGCTTGAAATAGCTGCCTCAAGTGGCATGGATTCTTTTTCTGCATCGAATGGGCGGATTTGACATTTCAAAATTTACCGTAGTGATGATGATAATACAGATGAATAGTGGTTGCGTGTAGCAGAGGATGAGGAGGAGTTTTATTTACTTCTGATACGATAACATTGCTTTCATCTCGCGTTTGGGAATTTTCTGTACTATCGAATTTCTTTTTTAATTTCACCAAATCAAATTGTCTCTCCTTTTCTCTTACTTTCCTTTGCTCCCTTTCAATCCTGTCTTTAATTATCCTCTCGAAAATTTCTTTCTTGAAATCTTTGTAGAATTCGCTATTAGTTATTATTGCTTTAATTTTTGGATAAGTAGTGTCCGGAGGGACATTTTCGCCCAGTTTATGTGCTAGCTAGACTAAATCGTTTTTACGTCCTTTTGAGTGGAACGACATACTTAAAATTATTTTAATGCACTTAGTTAGTCAAAACAAATAACTTCCGATCACATGCATAAGGGGGAAATGAAAATTGTTTAACTTTTTTCATTCCTTTCAGTTCCTTTCGCAGTTCATGGTTGCGTAATTCCACTTCTAATTCTAGAAAATCACTCTTTCACTTTTTAAACTTAATAATAAATTTTTTGTACTCCTTTTCTGATTGTTATTTATTCTTCTTAACTTTTGTATTATTTAACTTGGCTTCCTTTCATTTAACTTTTGCAATACTTTTGTCTTTAATCCTCAGACATGTGAACAGACTTGCAACTGTTTAACTAATGACAATGGTTCCTATTATTCTTTAAATCCTTTCGCGTTACTTTGGTGATCAGAGCAGATTACTTTTAGCGCCTCAAATTACCTCTCAATCCCTACGCTAGAGTATCAACTCGCTAGCGTACACTGAGGGGATTGTGTAAGTGACATCTTACCATCGTACTTCTTACACCTCTACAAGCGGATGTCGGCATTGCAGACAACAAGAGTAACCTCCCTTTTCCTTCAATGTTCTTCTGATTGGAACCTAATTTGCCTACATTGGACCTTCGTTTGTGTAAGCGCGATGCCGAAAGATCTAATTTTTTCAGAGTTTTTTTCCCCACCATCGTTCTTTTAGTTTCAATTTACCTCGCCTCTTGAACCATTCTTACAGTCTGATCCAGTTTGGTGAGAGCTTTTCCCAGAATTTCGTTCTTCGCCATTCGTTTTTCAAGGTCGGCGCTTTATGTTTCGATCCTTACTTTTGACCCGATGGTTCTCCTTTTTTTTTTTTTCACCCTCACCAAAACCAAATGATTCATCTGTCTCATGCCTCTCAGTTACACAAAAAACAAGTTTCCTTCTTTGGTGCAAAATCTCTATTGGTATATTCCAGGGCTCATTCGCACTTAATTGCTCTAAGCGGGAAATGTGGTGTTATGGTATAACGACGATAGAATACCGATAACGACAATGAATATTTCGGAACAGAGTAAAGAACAGGTTTTTGGCGGACCACTGATTTGTGTGTTCTCGCTCTTTTAGATGAACTAGTTCCAAAGAACAAGATGCACTTTTGATACCTAATATTAATTGGGAGGTTTCTTGATTGAAAAATGATGCTTCTGTTTCAATAACTTTTTAAAATTTGTAACCCGGTTTTTGCAGTTCTTGTTATATTTGAAAGTCACACGTGTTTTCTATACAATGCATTTATTTTCTTTGTTCCCTGGTGACTCTGCGGTGCTAAGAAATGAAAATAGAGGGCAATGTTCATGGAGGTGAGGGTGTAGGAGCAAGGCATCCAACCTTACACCTTGTGACTTTCATCTCTTCCCGAAGATGAAAGATCCCCTTAAGGGACATCGCTTTCGTCCTGGTGACAAAGTGACAGCTTCCGTTAAAGTCTAGCATTAACAACAATCACGGGAATTCTTTTGGTTTTCCTATATTTTCTGATTTTTCCCCTTGCAGTTATTGACAGTTTCTTCTTTAATGTCAATATGGGTTTTCTTCCCTCCTAGTATTTCTGCGAGTTTTGGTCAGCAGTTTTCTAAGTTACTTATGAAAAAAAAGCGTCTTTTGTATAGCTTGTTTTGATTATGACTTAAATTATTGCAGCCAGGTCAGTTATATTGTAGAATAAACACACATCTCCTATTACAATATATCCTTCCTTCAGAATTCATTCGATGCAGCTAACTTCATCTTAAGTTTCATTAAAATACAATATTATTGACTGGTTTCGTTTCTTTCTAATATAAAACTGAGGTTTCATAGTGCATAACTGAGAGAAGTATCATCGATTTATTCTTTTTTGGTACACACATTGCAGCAAAATCATATTACCGGTATCATCTTAAAGATATTTACAAGTTCTACATTTCCTCTCAATTTCAAGTACAGACCAATGAATTAAAATAGACAATTATATCCAAATATCTTCGTTTATTCCTCAAACAAGGGGGATGCTCTCCGCAGTTAATATTATTTCCGCGATTTCTAACAACTTCTTAATCTATCAAAGAATGCTCTTACCTGAATATCACTGCGAGAACCTACTGCAATTCGAGCTAGTGCTATTCTCACCAAATGTGCTGTACGCGTCAGAATACTTCTGCGCAGATCGTTCTAACTTTCATCTTATTACCGTAAAATTATGATTCTTATTCTCACTTATCTTTCCCCGCGTCTACCCTCTTGTTCTTTCTCATTCTTACAACACTTCAATTTGTAAGTGAACTTTGTTTTGCATAATAGGAATATGAGTTATTTTTACCCCAAGAAATGTCCCTCAACATAGTTGAAGGGGAATGCGCCTCATATTGTTACAACATGAAACAAGACTCAAATTCGGTTGAAATCCAATTGGTGAGGAGAAAGTTTCTCTATCACTGATATGTATCGAGTACAAATTGAAGTGCAGACCAACCAAAAATTTTAAATTTATTTTAATAGATTAATATATTTAATTTTTTTTAAATCCTAATCAGGTAAAATGGCACTTTATTTTTTATTTTTTTTTTTTGTAAAAAAAAGACATTGAATGTTTTGATTGACTGTCTGGTTTTCTTAACGTCGCATTAGAAACAACATGAGGGCTGTTGGCGACAGACTTCGTCATTTTGAACCTTAGTCAAGGGACGAGGATGACACCTGAGCTGTCACTTCCCTCTCCTAATTTCCACAACACGCCAACGGTAGGACTTTGAACCTTGACAGATGTAACGTTGACCAGCCCTGGCTACGCTGCTGGCCTTTAGTGGCATCAAGGCTCGAGCCCTCGACTCGACAAAAAATCGCAATCCGCGACCATGACCACTAGGCTACCGCGGCCACGCATTAAATTTGAAGTAATTGCTAAAAAATGTATCTTTCCAACTTAAATTATGGAACCAGAATAAGATATTTAATTAAAGAAATGAACGTACCTAACTGGGCTTAAAAGAAATAATTTTAGTTGAGTTTTAATGAATAAATCTACAAACCTGAAAGTTTAGTTTAGTTTTTATTAACGTCGCACTAGAAGCAACACGAGGGCTATTGGCGACGGACCTCGTAATTTTGAACCACGGTCAAGTGACGAGGACGACACCTGAGCTGGCATCCCCCTCTCCTAACATCCACACCACGCCAACTTTGGACTTTGGACCCCGAACAGATTTAACGTGCATCAGCCCCGGCTACACGGCGGGTCTTTGGCGGCCAAGGATCGAACCCGCGACTGAACGAAAACCGCCAGCCGCGAGTCCACGACCTTGCCCACTAGGCTACCGCGGCCCTACACTACAAACCTGAAAACCTGAAAATATAGATTAAGCAAACTTATTAACTAAAGAACACTGAAGGTGACTGAGACACGATTTTATATTTTTTGATTTTACTATCTAGAAACGAGTGCATTTTGCTTATTCTGTGGATGTAATATTTATGAAAATTTGATTGATAGAACGCTAGAAGATTGAATTTCAAATATTGTGAACACGCGTGTCTCATATATCTATATTTGAATTTTTCCCAAAATGTGTTTTTTTTAGAATTCTGGCTCACTTTCCTCAAAATCTACTGGGTTCATATTGCTGATATATTTTATACTTTGTGAAATGAGGTATTTCCTATACAATGAACACAGATTTTTTCAGATTAACTCTTTCTTAAATTTTAGGTATTGCTCCGTTTTGTATAAAAATATAGTGTCGCCACCTAAGGGGCTAGTGTTTTAAGTGGCATACCAGATCACATTTCAAAAATTTATCGTTTGCATCAATTTTAATAATATTTGGCTTAAATATATTCAATTTAATAATTTATTGTTTGCTTTAATTTTAATATCGGAAAAGTTTACTATTGTCCATTTCTCGTTTCATCATTTACTTTAATTCGTGTATTTCATGGAGTAATTCTATAATAATTATAAAAAAAAGCCCAAAACTTTGCATAGAAATTTTTATATTTTTTTTAGCAATTTTTTATATTTAATTTTTGAATTTATATTTATATATTCAGCGTATAAATATTGTAATTGTGAGAACTGTGCAAGGTTTCAAAGATTCGCAGTAAATTTTATCCAATAATATAATACATGATGAAGGTAAATTCATGATTTACAAACGTAAATAGATCTATTAATTATTAAATGTTCATGCATAATTATTTATGTTTATGTATGTGGTTTACTTTGCATAAATATATCCATAACTGTACAGATATCCCAATGTTAAAATATGACATCCAATTGTTTATAATTTTAAAAAGTGAGGTTTATTTAAACCTGGCATTTATAAAATAATCTCATTTTTTCTTGTCGAGGTCATTTCATTTACTTTAAGAATAAGTTGCGGTAATTAAGTCCATGGACGCTATCACGAAATTTTTTTAGAAATGGGTCGATTAGATGCTTTCAGGGTAGGAAAATTTTAGGCATCATTATATTTCATTTGCAAAAAATCGAGAAAATCATATATAGGGGGGGGGAGGGGAAAGCACGCTTTCGCTTAAATGCGTTTGTTTACAAGCAGAGAGCAGATAAATCATCACACACGTGCCTTAGAAAAAAGGTTTTTGACTGGTAAACTACCAAGGTCGGAAGTACGTGCGGGAAGACATGCTCTGTTAAAGGAAGGTAACATTCGAATCCGAGGAAGAGTCCTTTTGTGACGCATGCGCTGGGAGCGTGACACTTCGAGCCAAATTGCGTTCTCCACTAGCAGGTGAGAAATTATTGTGGAAATCCTTAAGCTAATAATGGACCGTTTATTTTGAAAGTGGTACAAGACCACTTTTTTGTTGTTTCAAGAAAATTAAAGGTTTGCATATTAGTCCATTCAAAAATATAAATTAATTATGCCAAGCCGCTGATAATATTTCTACTAATTTCTTTTATGCAAATTTGAAGTAATGTATATTTGCTGGCTGTAAATGGAATAATGCCATTTTCATAATTAGTCAATAGTAAAAATCATTTAATTTCAATTATGAAAATTCAATATCATTTAAAATATACTTCGTATCAATGCAAATTTATTTAAAAATAAAAAGAAATAAAATAGGAGTATTATTTTTTTTTTATTTTGAACATTGATTATATTTATATATTGTTAAGCTCAATATATAATATTGTTATTATTTATTTCTGTTCTTTATGTGGAAGTGTTTTGAAATATTCATGATACGCGCGCGCGCAGGAAGTATAAACGGTAACAACTGCTTCTTATATTTTTCGTATGTAATAGGCCTGGCATCATTATATAAAGAAGCCAAACGCGATTCCTTCAAATTTTGATGGTCTTCCCCGACATATAGATACCTTGTGTTTGGCACATTATGTCTCCTGAGGACTCAGTGCCAAGAAATCTAAACAACCAACCAACCAACCAACCGACATTTAGATGATTCTAACGTCTTAAATCCTATGTACTCCATCGATGCATAAAATAAAATAGTATACGGTACACTTTTACAGAACGACATCCAACATACTTTCAGTCATTTTACCTTTTCTCCGTTAGTATATTTCTTACCCGTTTTTGTACTGAATTTTGTACATTTTTTTTGTAAGTGGAACAAAATTCTCTCTCATTTCATTTCGGGTAAAACGAATTTACTATGTTTTTTCTGTTGCTTGCTGTTGTTGCTGTTATATCACTTGCTGTACAGTATCATCGCAGGAAGTCCAGGAACCTGTAAATTACGAGTCATGGCAAGGATCTGAGGGTTGCGGCTTCATTAGATCCGAGGATCCTAGGCTTCAGAGGAAGAAGTCCGATTTTTGCTTTAACATCATCGCAGATACCCCGTAATTTCAAGATCCAGATCAGAGTCCCTAGACAACCCTAATCCAGAACCCCCAGAGGTATTAATTTGTATGCGAACTTGACGGACAATGCGACCGTGACCGCGTATATAGTTTAATAACCTCATAATAGTCTTGAGGTATGTGCGAGAAATTCTTTTTTCGTAATATAATCTCTATAAAACTAAAATCTCCATCGTTTGGAAGATTCGAATCTCCGGAGAGTAAATTACTTCGACGCTATTTTCCAAAGAGGTAAAGAGATTGCACATAAATCTTAATCACATCAATGGTATTTGTATAATTCGATTTTGCCCTGAACTTGTATCAATGAATACAATGATATGACTTTGAGACGTTACATTTTGTAAATGTCTCAAACAGCAAGATGCTATTTCTTGTGACAACATGGAAACAATATATTTATTTTATATATATTCATACTGATCTTATTGTTGGGAAAATTATGAAATACTTCTCTCTCGTTTGAAAGATATATAATTCGTATAATATTCTTTTCAAATATTAAAATGTAAGCAAATGATGAATTATTAAGTTGAATATATTTTGTGCTAAAAATCTAGTGCATATATATGTATAACACATGGATCAATAAGTCCCGAGACTGTGCGGTCGTTTTTTTTTTGCGATTTCCTCCTTCAAACGCACCAGCAAGTCAATATAATAATCACTGTTGATCGATTTACCTTTTTCGAGGTAGTCAATAAAAATCACGCCATGCGTATCCCAAAAAACTGACGCCATGACTTTGCCAGCTGACTGCTGCGTTTTCGGACGCTTCGGACGGCTTTCGCCAGCTGTGCGCCACTCAGATGACTGCCGCTTCGACTCTGGAGTGTAGTGATGTATCCATGTTTCGTCCATGGTCACGTAACGACGCAAGAAATCTTTTTTGTTGCGAGTAAATAGCGATAAACAGCTTTCTGAATCATCGACTCGTTGCTGTTTTTGTTCCATCGAAAGCAATCGCGGCACCCACTTGGAAAAAACCTTTTTCATGCTCAATTTTTCATGAAGGATAGTAAATACACTTCCATATGATATCTGTGTCATCTCAGCAATCTCACGGAGCTTCACTTTACGATCTTTCATTATAATTTTTGTCACTTCACTCACATTTTCCGGTGTAACGGCTTCCACAGGTCTACCCGAGCGTTCCGCGTCATTTGTGTCGGTACGACCCCGTTTAAACTCGGCAAACCACCGACAAATCGTTGCTTTTGATGGACAAGAGTCCGGGTAACATTTTTCAACCCATTGTTTCGCTTGCACGGTGTTTTTACCCATTGAAAAACAATGTTTTATCAGAACACGAAACTCGGTTTTTTCCATTTTTTAAACAAACTACAAAACGATTTTACTCCAACCTCGATAACTCAGCTGTTTCTGGTCCGATCGACTTAAAATTTTGACACGTTTCAAGCAAAGGTTAGTACTCTAGAAAGACCTGGTTACTGGTTTACTACGAGCGCCATTTCTGGATTAGTCTCGGAACTTATTGATCCATGTGTTATATATGTGTCTATCTGTCTTTCTATTAAAACATTTAGGTAAAATTTATTATGAAATATTCTTAAAAATTAAATATACTAGTTAAAGCAGGCAACACACAAAATACAAGCAAAAACTTTTACGATAAAATTTTGAAAAGAGCTCCAGATGATCATTTTGTCAATGACTAGAACAATAGCTCCTTTAGTGGTTAATAACTTAATAATAAAATTAATAACTTAATAAATAAAAGTAAGATAAATTATGTGGGTTTGTGGTAACCTTATTGGCAGGATAACAGAAAAGGCGTAACTTTGGGTAAAGGGTTTTTGTCCGATCCTTCTGAATCCCGTGTCAAAATACCTGTACCTAATGATAGATGGCATTAATCAGGCAAGGCGATGGTGTTACCATTGTGTGTGCTGCCATTTATTGAAAGGCTCCGTCACAAATGTGACACACTATAACAAATGCGATTTTGATTTGGCAGCTATTTGTTGCCAAATCCAAAATATTACTGCCAGGTCAAGTGATCGCGAAGGCCTAATGGTCATGAACTTGCCTTCTTCTAATAGTGGGTTCGAGGCCTAATGCCAGTAAAGGCCCGTTGAGTAGTGGGGCTGATCCACGTTATATAACTCGAGGTCGAAAGTCCTCCCGTTTACGTGGTGTGGAAGTTTGGAGAAGGATGTGCCAGCTCGGGTGTCGTCACTTGACTGATATTTCTAATTACGAAGTCCGTCGCCCCAAACTCTCGTGTTGCTTCTCAGTGCGACGTTAATGAACAATCCCAATCACGCTTTAGGTAAAGTAGTCGTTTTGCATCTGCCTGGTCATCGACGAGACCTGGATTCATTTATTATACGCCGGAAGCCAAGCAACAATCAAAACAATAGGTTGCTTCCGATGAATCTGTTCCAAAGAAGGCGAAGGTGGCCAGAAAAGTTGTGGCGACGATTATGTGAGATGCGAAGCTATTCATGGACTTCTTAGAAAATGGAAGATCAATGGACGATACAATAGTGAGTTTGCCCGTTCCTAATATGGAAACATTTTGAATCTCTCTCTAGCAAATTTGAAAAAAACTACTCGTTAGTAAAGTGTTCTTAATTATAATTTGGGTTAAAATTTTAAAAATAAATTTATTGTAAATTGATAAATAAAATAATAAATAATTAGAATTAAAAATTATTTTAAAATTAAAATAAACATATGCGAAAGGGCAAATGTCGAAATATATGAAGAGGACACAAGGTAAAGTAACGGAAGAAATATTTTCTCATTCATTAAATAGAAGCTTATCTGCGGAACAGATTGTTCATTCATTATTTTATGAATGAGAAAACTGAAATAAAGGTCTAATTTCCCCTTCGCGTAGACAGAAAATGATTGCTAGTAGATGGTTCTCTGTTTCGTATTTCACAATGGATAACTTTCAAAACTAGGTCACTATTATTAGATCACTTCATTCGTGAATTATTCAGTTGTCATGAGAAATGGGCCTACTCGGCTGAATTCACCTTTCTTATTACGATAGAATAGTTAATTGCTTACATATAATAAATTTCTAAGTCTATATCTGTTCTAGTGATCTTATAGGCAAAATATAGGTTTATGATCTGTTTTTCTCCTACTCAAAGAATTTGTATCTTTATATAATCTTTATATATATTTAATACATTAAAAGAATGATTAAAATATTAATAGAGTATGTGATTCTGATTGTGGTACGAGATTGCACTGATACGCAACTAGAGAGTTATTGGAGATGGACCATATCATTTTGAACCACGGTCAAGTGATGAGGACGACACCTAAACTGGAACTTCCTTCTTCGAACTTCCACTTCATACCAACGGGAGAGCTAAATACTTCGACAAGATTTAACGAGAATCAGGGTATTTAGTGGCTTCAGGACTCCAATTCGCTATTGGAAGAAAACAATGCAGGCTGCGAGCCTGCGACCATGACCCCTAGGCTACCGCGATCGAGCTTCAATATAGTTTTAATGATGATATCCAAAACAAATTAATCCACATAAAAACTTAATAGTGAATCTACAGTATAGTGAATCTAAAATATTTTTTCTCCAAATGATGAATTATTATTAAAAATTATTTCTAAAATAATTTTTAAGAAATTATTTTTTCGAAAAAAAAAAAAGGAAACAAATAATTAAAATTTCCAAAATTACGAAGTTCTATCATTATTTCATAGAAAATATACAGTATTATTATCAAAAAAACAAGGTTCACTATATTTTGTGTATAGTTTTCTACATGATGAATAAAATATTTGTATATTTATGGAATATTATTTTTAAAAAATGGTACCAAAATGCAAATATATATATAATAAAAACTTTTTGACCAAAACAATACTTTAATAGTTCAATAAAATGAGAGAAATATCATTATTATACTTACAAAAAATTCCTAAGCTGTACGAATAATTTTTAAAACATAAATGTAGGATTTTCCAGCTAATTGTTAAGCAATTAATTTTATTTTTTCAATCTACTGTAAAACCAGTTCCTCCGATACTCAATAGATGTCGCTACAAATCAGAGTCATGTGATAAGCTCATGCAACGCCACCTATCCGAGAATAAAACTAAGTGACGCTCGTTTTCGCGCTCTCTTTTGCCGCCACTTTCTCCGCTTCTGTTTTCCTTCGCTACCCGCGTCGGAAGTAAACTTCAACGCCCGAGTGCGTTCCAACGTCCATCGATAATATGGGTTAAATGAGGCAGCCATCTATCTTTATCTGACGAACTGGTCAACTTACTTTTCATATAGTGTAAATACTTTTCATTCTTCATCATCTCTCCTAATAAACAAGTAAAGCTACTGCAAGCTTCATCCTTGAATATCATCAACAACATTACATGGAATCCGAAATTACCCCCCTAGACAACCAGCCCATTGCGTAAGAGCAAACCATCGTAGATTCGGGATGAACAATCTCCATCACCCCAATATCTACATAAATGTCACAAAAAGAAAGAATTTTAAATTCGGCATTTTATTTCCCTTCTGATGTACTGGTACCCTTCAACGATTCAAACTTGTAACTGATGTATTTAAGTACACTCTGAGACTGTGCTGACGATAAAAATATCCGACAAATTATTTTTTCATTCTAACAACTATATAATTTAATTCAAACATTGAGCATTAATTTAATCGAATATTGTATTAATAAAAACCACTGCACAAAAGAAAAACTAATATAGAGCAATGACAGTTAAGATAAGTTGTGACGAACTACTTTAATGAGATATGTTTATTCTTATAAAATTTATTAGCACTTGAAGAAAACACTTGCTATGCTTCAAGAACAAATTACTGTATAATACACTATACATACACAGTTGAAATATTGCTCAAGCGTGATCAGTAATGTACTAGAAAACAAGAAATACTGTACTGAAATGAAAACTGATAACAACGATAAATAAACTAATAACACTGGGCGAAAATGCGAGCAGCGCTGTGTCGCGAACTGGCGATCAACAAACTCCCAAATCCACAAGGAAAAAAAAATCTGAAAACGAATGGCTGAATTGGTGTTGGATTGTAGAATGTACCGAATGAATGAATGTCGGATGACAAAGAGAGGTGTTATCGTATTTTATAAAAATATTAATTATGCAATGTAATAGTGTCATACACATAAATTATTATTGAACATTTCACTAAATTTACCGTAGAAATACGAGTAGAAGCGACTATGTTTATATAATTTTGAACTGGTTTTCAACAGTGATCTAAAATGGACTTATTTTTTACAGCTTCAAATATTTTGTGAAAATTTACTGCATAACATTTTATCATACTTGAATGCATAGATAAGCAAACTGAAATATATTATTCTAGAGTTTTTAGTCTATATTTTTACAATCAAAAACATTATCGAAACCGCATCTTGTCTTAAACTGAATTAAAAGTCATAAAAATTCAATAAAAATTATGTAATGTTAGTTTTATTTCAATTATAACAAAAAGTTAATCGTCTTTAAATAGCAGTCAAGCAACGAAAAATACACAAATGATGTTAAAATTAAATTCTAAAACTCTTACATAAATTTAGGATATTACGAGATTTCTCGTTTTAAAATTTCATTTAATTAATTATTGAAAAATAAATATAATTTCATTAGATTCATTTTGTTGAAATGATTGATTGGTGTTATATGGGATATAGAGCAACATAGGCTATTATCCCGTTTTGTTGAATTAACCGTACTTTACACAACTATTTATTACGGATTTCATGACTTTGAACTGATAAAATGTCGATTGATTGAATTTTTATTAACGTCGCTCTTAGATGCTGCACGAGGGCTGTATTAAAGACTGACGTCAGTATTAGTAATCGTCTTCGTCTATATTAACCTCGGTCAAATGACGAAGACGATAACTGAACAGGAACTTCTACACCCTGCTAGACCCGTTTGGTGACCGGGGATGACAGAATAGTCCGTCTGTAGCTCATGCATGTCGTAAGAGGCGACTCAAATGGGTACCCAGCGTCTTGGGGGTATAGCCAGGCACCCTGCTCCTGGGGATTATATTAGGGGACCTCAGGGACTTGCCTTCGTTAGGTAAGTACGGGCATCATGACCCCGAGGCACCTTAGTGATCTTTTTCTTTCCCATGGGGTTTACTGTCTTTGGTAAACACGGGTGACGCCTCCCCGGGTTACCCTAGCGATCCTTCTTTATTTTCGACCCTCCTTCTTGTCAACCAATTTGTGTTTTTTCTTCAATTTCGTCTTTTCTAGACCACAGTTAAATATTGTTTGGAGTAGCATAGCCATATCTAGCTCCTGCGCCAATAAACTTTACTTTCTCACTTGACCCTTCTTGTCGATCAATCTTTTTTCATTGTCTTACCTTCTAGATCACAGATTTACTTTGTTAAGCGCAGTATGGCCATGTCTGGCTCTTGCGCCAATAAAACTTCACTATCATCATCATCTACACCGTGCTAACGAGAGGATATCAAACCTCGACAGCTTTAACATGCATCAACTCCGCTACACGACGGGTTTTTAGTGGCATCAGGACTCGAATCCGTGACGAGACGGAAACTAAGCTCTCCGCTAGTTCTGGACAATGACCACTTGGCTCCGCGGCCACTTAGATGTCGGTTGATTGATTATTTATTAACGCTCATTGCTTAATATACCTTTAGTATCCAACACCTCATTATTTTACATTACAAGAATTCACACCTCTATTGCCATTACATTATAATAAGTAACATCAAACCTTTAATCGAAATAAAATTAAATTCTAAGGAAAAAATACTTATAATAAGAGAAAGATTATTATGGAAGGGATAACAGTCGAAGTGACCATTCTTAAAGCTAATATTTAATGGAATCAAAGTTCTATCAAATCAGTTTTTAGAAAAATATTTTTTTTTTATTTGAAGCATTTTTAGAATGCAACATTATTTATCAAGTCTAGTGATCAGGAGTTACTCGTCGTGGAGTAACTGGCAGTGTTAACAGAAGTACTGTTTGGAATCTAAAGGCGCATTCTCATTTAAGCCTTAAGCTACGAGGGTCAAAGACGTGAAGAAATCAAGTGGCAAAAAAACACGATCATCTCAACTTTAAATGTTTTAACTTCCTGCTACTTTCTGCATCAGAAATGGATCACGGGATGTGTATCTGAACTAATTATTGATCAATTTTACAGGGCTGGCATTTCACATCTTCACACATGTTCATGTTAAGACTTTAGCCCCTGACAAATTTAAGGAACATCAGCCCTGTATCCCAACGGATAATCAGTGAAATAAAAACTCGAACACCTCGAACTTTGCTTCAGAAGTGCAAAGCTATAAAGGTTAATACGAAGGTTATTCTCCACGTTCCCTGTAATCCTGAACTACGGCAGAGTGACGAGGTCGATGTAAGGTCAGACTCCACGCTAACTCCAGTAATCTGAGCCTCGTCTTATATAATAGGAATTATTCCTGACGCATTACGCAATGCTAGTAGAGAGAGAGAGAGAGAGAGAGAGACTTCCGAGAGATTTGCGGAGCCATGGATATCGGAAAAGACAGGAGCTTACCACAATAAGGTTTGGCCTCGAGCTCTCAACCATAACCATTCTATTATTTAGGTTAAACGAAATCTGAATCCATTTACTTTCCTTTATGAGTCCGTGACAGGTTATTCTGTCATTTAATTTATTTATTTTATGGTATTGACATAGGAATCGCTTTTAAGACATGAAATGGTCATATTATATCGATGCTATTTTTAAATTCTAACGAATTGGTTGAAATAATTTTAAATTCTTATGATCCAGCGTTCGTTTAAAAAAATCAATTTTCTTTAAATTTAAATAACTACTGCTCCGTAAAGTATACAATAACAGAATCCGGACATAACACACCAACCTTTATTTCCTAGAATGCTTCCGTTGTCCGATACAAATATTTATCCATTATAGCCGAAACACCTCATAATTTTGAATTATGGACATATGACGAGGTCGGCATCCAAACAGGAACCACTCTCCACATCCACGCCAACAAGAAGGCTTCGAGCTCCGATAGATTTAACAGTGCATCAATTTCTCTACACTAGAAATCATCAATCGAAATATGACTCGAGCTAGCAATTTAAGAATTCCTTGGACAAGAGAGAGAGTTCTTCGAGACAAGATAGATAGATGAAACACTTGATTTTTGTTTTCAAAATTAATTTTCAATATGTCGAAATGATTGCCCTAAAACCTAGTGATTTCGATAGATGATTATTTTTTATTGATCTAATACTTAAAAACAACTTGAGGGTTATTGACGACGGACCTCGTGATATTGAATATCAATCAAGTGACTGAGACGACATTCGAACTGGAGGATCTCCCTTAAACTTTCATATTACTCTAATGGGAAGCCTCGAAACCATAACATATTTAACGTTGCTAGCGGTAGCAAGGTTCGAGCCCACGACTTGATGGAAACAACGCTGGCAGCGAATTCGCGACCATGAAAACTAAGCTACCGTGGTCCCCTGGTGACCTCGATAGCTTAGTGATTGAAGCCATAATTTTTGTGACCAGAGATGTTCCAGTCAACGCTTGGGCTTAGCTCTCCATTCCACGAAGTACCAATATCCAAAGACCAATATGCCAAAACATCACATAATTTTGAATTACGATCAGATGACAAAGTCGGCATCACTGCAGGCAGCCTTCTCTTTACATCTACGCCTTGCCAAAGTAAGAACTTTGAGCCTCGACAGAATTTACGTGCATCAGTCCCTCAACACGATGTGTCTAATGAAATCAGTACTTGAAAATTCTATTTTTGCTTCAGTTACGAAAATTCTTTCTTATTGTATAAAACGAGAGGAGTGGAAGAGACGAAACTTGCATTGAGATATAAATTAAACATTTGATGAAAGGGGAAAACCAAGAGCATACAGCTTTACCATGATTCTTGTTGATGCTCAGCACGTGGTCTTGAATTCCGGTTCTGTTTCAGAAGTAGGAAATTGCTAAATTAAGAGCCGTCTATTATTAACATCTAGCTTTTATCGGACGTGATAGATTAAAAAAAAATAAATAGGCCGAAAAGTGGGGGAATAGATCATGCACCTAATCAAAGGTGCTTGAGTTCGTAATCTAATCGTCTCATGAATTGGAACGTAATCTACGTTTTCTGTGATATTTTTGGCCGTTGGCAATCGCATTCCTCTAATCATTATGAGGACTTAAGTAACGATACATCGATTGCTCAGAACTTGGCGAAGGAGTTGAAAGTTAGCGTGTTTTACCCGGCATGGAACAAAGCGAAGGTAAGAGCAATTTTCTTTATTTTTTTTTTTTTTTTTTTTTGTGTGTGTGTATTTGATTTGCTTGATTTAGTGTATTTATTAAGCTGAAAACTTTCAACTTCCTTTCGTTACATGATTCTTATTTAATACATAACTTATATTGCTATAAAAATTGATTTTCATAATAAGGTCCTGTTATCTTGTACTTTACATTAATTTCGAAATAAGCAAGGCATGATATTGTTGTATAGCTTATAAATACTATTAGCTTGGTCTGTCGGAAAATTTATATTTGGTTAGCGTTTTGCTTTTTTTTTTTTTATAAATCTTGTCACATTTGAAAGTGAAACAGTGTATAAAAGGGTAAAATCATTCATAAGATATTTAGCGAAATTCTTGTTATCTGAATAGTATAAATTTTCCTTTTTTCTTAAAGAGTAGCAATCAAATTTTTAAGTTAATGTTTAAGTTAACTCGTATTTAGAATTGCAATCAGTCATCAGTTACTAAAACTGCTACTTAATAATTTTAAAGATATGAGAAATAATATTTCGATATACTGCAACATGTCATAACAAAAAAATATGCATAACGTGACCCTTTTAATACTTTTTGTTTGTAATTTTGAAGCAAGTTTCGACAAGTTTATGTTAATACATGCACTTTTTAAAGCTCATTTACATACCAGTTTCATTAAATGTCTGTACCATATTCTTTGTATTATGTAACTTTTTAAAATGAAATTGAGAAATATAACTAATCGGTGAATTTTAGATATTTCTGTGTTCATATTAAAATAAGACATCACACATTTTAACAAGGAAGTATGCTACATTTTCATATCACCGTAATTTTATTACGAATTCATACTAATTAATCAAACATTAGATTTAGGATATTACATATTCAGGTAATTTACAGAGTATTAAATTAATAAATTACCAATATTTGTCTCATATATTTAGCAATATAAATGCAACGCTATTCGAGAATAAAAATATTTCTTCTGATAACTCCTCTAAAACATCAAACATTGAATCAAACATCCTACTTCTGGAGTTTTAAATTTATAATTATTTTTTATAGTATTATACTCATATTATGTACAAGATGTTCTTTATAGGGAATTTACTAAAAATTACTCCGCAATATGCTGAACAAATTGCGTAGCAGATTTATTAGAAAAGATATCCAGAAAAGTGTTCTGTTATTTCCGAACTATTCGTTTGAGATCTATACAAACTTTAGCATTTATTCTGTGGAGCCATGAAATAAAAAACAAGTACTTTTGTTGAAATTGATTTATTACAACATTTTGTTGAAATTGTGTCATTAACATGTCTACAAAGATTAAAGTTACAGATTAAAAGACAAAAATCAAGATCCTTGTATCGACACATTACTATATAAATTTAAAAACTGACGAATTTTTCAGATGGGCGTTTTATTTATTCGTAAAATATAACTTTTTGTGAATTGATTAAATATTTTAATCGATCAAACAGCGGACTCTGACATCGTATCCCAGTTGATTAAGAACCTAAAGTTGACTCAGCGCACCACCGCCATGAGTGATCAGCAAGTGAATTTCGCCTGATGCGATGCTTCAAATGACAGATAAAGATTCTTTCAGAATGTGACCATGAATGATTCATTGATATCTTAGCATAAAAGTGATCAATAAATGTCAAATACTTGTTGGTACTTATCAGTTATCCCCGTTTCGCCTTTGCTTAGCGACTGTCTTTGGCGTGAAAAGATACAGTGTTGGTATCATTGGCATTTTTTTCCTTTTATGTTATTCGACAATGGAATCAAATTCAGCATCAATATAAATTTTCATACAATTGTTTTGGGTTTTTTTTTAAACAAAATAAATTATGAGGCCAAGATACTACCTACGACCAGACGCCAAGTTTGGTCTTTTTGCACGCAATCTTCACATAAGCGGCATTTAGGCCTAATATAGCAATTAACATGCACGAATTTCGGTATAAAGTGCTTCATCGCCAAAAAAAAAAAAAAAAAAAAAAAAAATTCATTCCACGGGAATCGGCTATTATAACCTCCTCGAATCAGCCGTATCACATGTGATACAAGAGTTGACTACATTTAAAGAAATGGTAAACAGATACGATTTCGAAGCCGGTTGTAAGACATTCGGTAAAAACTGTAATAATGGTATTTTCCTGTTATAGTGGCTCCTGTCGATGAATCGACAGCAAAATATCGCCAAGGCAGACTTCACTAATTTGGCAGTGACCTTGGCGTAATCATAATTTGGCAGGGGCCACTGCAACAAGGAAGTACCGAAATATCTTCCATAATTTTCTCTTCTGTCCAACGTGGCCGCCGTAATCTAGTGGTAATGTTTTCGGATTCATGGCCGGCGGTTTTCGTTCAGTCATGGGTTCGATCCTTGACCGCTAAAGACCCACCGTGTAGCCGGGGCTGATGCACGTTAAATCTGTTCGGGGCCCAAAGTCCTCCCGTTGGAGTGGTGTGGATGTTAGGAGAGGGGGGTGCCAGCTCAGGTGTCGTCCTCGTCACTTGACCGTGGTTCAAAATTACGAGGTCCGTCGCCAATAGCCCTCGTGTTGCTTCTAGTGCGACGTTAATATAAACTAAACTACACAGATATCAAAGGTCGTAATGTAACACTGCTTCGGCTAAAATGTTTTGAAAATTTCATTTGTACGATTAAAAATTTTTTTCCCTTGTTTTCTTGAAATCCTGATTAGATTTCCCCCAGAATCGCGATGATACTACTCTTATTTTTAGTTTTCGTTGGGATCACTCCTGCCGCATCGGGGGGGGGGGGGGAAGTCAATTGACTTTGAACGATAGGGGATTATTTGAACTCTCGATTTGTCCGGTCGCTTTTTGAGTGCTCTTATGAACTAGGCCGAAAGGGATTCCTTTTCGGGTTAT
Source organism: Nephila pilipes (assembly GCA_019974015.1). NCBI lineage: Eukaryota > Metazoa > Arthropoda > Arachnida > Araneae > Nephilidae > Nephila > Nephila pilipes. Next base: position 308,813 of record BMAW01059970.1, on the reverse strand, counting down.
TAAGGCGGTTTAATACATTCACGGATTGTACGGTTTAGCAGACATTCCCGTTTTCAGGTAATGACTGTAGAAACCGTTTATTAAGGGATTTAATCATGACTGTAGGAACTTTCATGGATGATTCCCCCAATAAATAAAGGACAGCTTGAGAAGTTACAAAATTATGTTTGGACAATTTGTATTTTCAAATATTTAATCAGGATTCTTCTCGGAGCTAAAAAAGGATTGAAAGAAGGAATATTTTGACTACTCCGCTTGCTACTCTTCCTCGTGTAAAATCATACAAAGTATAAAGGTAATTTTGAGTGCGATTGCTTATTAACGTCACACTGAGAAGCAACACGAGGGCTATTGGCGTCGCACCTTGTCATTATGAACTATGGTCAAGTGACGAGGACTACATCTGAGTCGGCATCTTCCTTTCCTAACATCCACACCATTCTTACGGGAAGACTTCGAGAGAGCCTCGACAGATTTAACGAACATTAGTCCTGCTATACGGCTGGTTTATATTGTCATCAAGCTAGTACCTACGACTCAGGGAAAGTTTCTACCGCTGAAAGAAAAGAAGAGAAAGAAAATGGGGAAAAAACAAACATTTTTTAAGTTTCAGGCATAGCCTCATAGAATGTTTGATTCAAGATCCAGCTGAAATAAAAAATCAGTACAGATTTAGTAATAAAAAAGAGAGGATGCCGTCGGAGAATTACGAGTCCTTCAGTTAGTGAACCAAGTCTCTCGAACTAATACATAAATCAGTCGAATCTCTGAATTTCTAACATTTCCCAGAAAAAATTCCAACTGCTGTAAATTAGAAAAGAAAAACATTTTTTGTGTTATTATTAAAAATGTTTAGAAATAAATATTAGGAAAGAAAGTCGTTTGCAAGCAAGTGATGCAGAGATAAAATCGCTCTGTCTTAATTGTTTTGGGTTTCCACTAGCAATTGTTTATGGACAACATTTAAATAGTTCACTTTTAAAACTGCTTTGTCTTAGTTTGTTTTTGGATATGACTTTGTTTCGTAGTTCAGACTAGGATTTTTTTGTAACTGAATTCTTAATTGTGTAATTACGTTTGTAATCGTCACTTGCATGTACGTGATTTAATTGCACCATAAATACGAATGGCGGCTATACCCGTAGATAAAAAAAAATAGTAGTCACACTCGCACGAGGATATTGCTTTATGAATATTTCGAAGGAATAGTCACACTTTAACCAAAAAGGTAAAAATGACATTACTAGTTCCACCCACATTTTAAAACTATATGTGAATGCGTTAACTTCTGTCGTTGTTGAAGAGAGCTACCGTATACTCCCCCTCCACTATCATTGTGATGTTATACGGAAGGTTCTGAACGATATTTAAGAGAAAGTTGTTCTTCCACCCATCTCTGCAATTGATATACATCCCCTCTTTGTTGAAAGGAGTTTCGATTTTGAGCAGTTTCCATTTGACGTCATTGGCTGTCTCTAGTTGAGATGGCGGGTCTACTTGAAGCATGTGTCGCAGCAGCTATATCACTAGTTCTGAATTATGTGTGATTGTCTTGAACAAAAATTCAGACGCAAGTGTTTTGTGACGGGAGGGGGGAAGAGTAGTTCTGGCTGTGTTACCTCTTCTAGTGTTCAAGCCCTAGATCGGTAGCGATGTTTTCCCGCCATATCGGTGGATGTTTTTCTACCTTGTGGCGGGAAGGTCTGTTAGCTATGAGTGCCGACGGCGTTTCGAACTTTCAATCTTGTCCAATCTAATTTTACAGTGTTTTTATCCCAGTAAGCCAAAAGAGATTTCCTTTCTAGCTAGTTATTAAGGTATTTTAATTTCCATCGTAGTTTTAAAGATAGCCGCCATAAGTTCATTATCGCATGAAGAGGATAACTGTCAAAGCGATTATACTACAAGTGACAGCAGTGATGAGATCAAGCAATGAAGAAATTTTTTAATTCAACACGATTGGGAATGCATTCGAATAAATTTCTTACAGTTTCGTTTGAGTTTGAAAGAGTACAAAATCTGGAATATCCAAGCCAATGGAATATTTTATGGAATATTTAGATGAAAGCTTTTTCCAAAGGCATAGCAAACTTCACAAACATCAAATGTTTCAATAACTGGGGAGAATTTCGTTGGGTGTAATACTCTTTTGTCTTACTTGTATCCTAGAATTAAAATGATATTGGAACAATTCACACCTTAGCAATTATTACAGACAATATTATTGGAGATTGTTTCTTCCCAAATCGCATCAATTTGAAATTTGTGAATTTTTTTTTTAAAAAAAAAACGTCTTTTTTTCTTCATAGTGTTCGTTAAAGCATCTTTTATTAAATATAGAACTTTCATTTTTATTATATTTATCTCAGGACTGAGGAGGATAATGTCATCGGATTCTGAATTTCTTACTGTGCAATATTAAATTGTTGAATTCTATTCGAGTGCTTAAACACTATAATCAGCTTGGCAAAAGTCGAGCTTCGAGAACATTTGTTACCTTACCTCGCAAATATAATTGAAGCAGATTCTTGTATGTTATTGGAATAGAGGAAAAAAATGTAATGGCTTATCAATTGAAATGTAGTTTGTGTTTTATTGCACTTTGAATTTGTGAATGAACTATAAAGAAAATTATGCTTTGATGTAATTTTGAAACATCACCTTCACTACTTTTGTGGACTGCATCTGAATGTTTTGTTCTTCTAAATGGTTAGAATTCTTATAATTTTGAAATTCTAAAATGGAACTGCAGTTTACTCCAGGGCTGACACCCATGACTCCATTTTCTGTTTTGGCAATATAGTTTTCATACAAAGTTTAGTGTTCAATGTTATTCGAACATTTCTTGTAACAAATTTGAAGCTTTTAGCCGCTATAAAAATTGTCAAACTCGGAGAAAAAACCGAATTTAGAGCCAGATGTATTCTGCAATTAAGTTTGATACTTATTTATTCATAATTTTATTCTCTTTATTGATAATTATAAACTCATTAGAACGTTTGGATGTATGGAATCCGTTATTTTTTTTTAAAGTATTTATATCAGTTCTGGATAAGCAACGAGATTAAAGAAAAGGAATAAATTGAAAATAATGCTCGCATTTTCTAAGAAATATGTTGCTTTTGCTAAAATTTTCTTGTTCTGTAATTTGCATCTGTTTGATTAGACTTAAACAACAAAACTGGATGTCATTTGACTGTTCGAATTAGAATTTTGTGGGCTATTGCGGATTTAATTTTCTTAAAAAGCTTGTTTTCTGACTTAATACTAGGTATGTAAATCTCTTTCCATTCTTGCAATATCTTCTTCATCAAATTGTAACTGTTGAAAGCAAGTATAATTTTTCCTTATTTTGTTCATTCCGGTTATTTAGTAGGTAAATACGTAATGCATACAACTGATATTTTTAACTATATAACGCAAATTTACGCTTTTAAGTAAAATTATTTTCTTATATAATTAAGATTTTACTCGCATTTTCAGTGTATTTTGATTTACAAGGGAAAAGACCAGAAAAGGCTGTTATCTATTACATTGTTGTTTTATCTATCATTATATTTATCTCTTCTCTTAATGTGCTTTTAAAACCTTTTATCATATTTTAAACAAATATTGGGAGCAACTTAGCCAGTTAGGCTCTTGCGCAGTAAGCCTAACTATCACTTATCAATGAGTGTGGTTTAGAATCACGAGGTCTCTATGTAGCTTTGGGGTTCTAAAATAATACTAGCTGAGACCCCCCAAACAAACGTCGGGGCTAAAAATTTACATGTTTGTTGATTTAAGTTTAAAAGAATACGTGTCGGTTCAGATATCCAAATCATTAACTGACCGTGACTCAAAACTACGTCGCATATTTGCGGGGTTGGGTGTCATTAAATGGATCTCAAAAACAGGAAATCGGAAATGCTAACTAACTGCATTGCATACATTTTCACTGTTAATAATCAGTGTAGCACAGGTCTAACAGATTTTTTCGCCAAGTTAATCGAGTGTCAATGTAATGGAAAAATTTAGAGTTCGTAATTCTGTCTAGTACTGTTCATGGATATTGTGGTGTCTACTCTGTAATAAACCTTCATGAGTTTCAAAGCCTTCTTGTATTATGTAGAGTTTCAAAGAATAAATTGAAAATCAAATATAGTTTTAGTTAAACTTACTGAAGTTCTGAAGGCCGCGATTCGTTCATAAAAATCGTAGGTTGGTTCTTATTTGACGTCTCATTAATTCATCAGATGATGAAATGATATTTCATTCGTTATTTTGATTAAGTACCACAGAGTGAGGTAATATTTTCAAACCATAACTTTGATTCAATCGGAAGATATTTACGCAGGTAAATGTGAACAAAATTACTTAATTATTTTGTTCCCTTGTTACCATTTTTCATAGTAACTGAATATAAAAAATAAAAAAACAACATAAGTTGCTGAATTCTTCAGGTAATTTCGTTTCAATCGGATGCAGTTGCTAATTGTTTAGTACTTGCGTATTATCACAACTATGTTGGGTTGAAGTCTCCAAAGTTACAACATTCGCCCAAATATTATAGCACGACGTCATTGATTTACGGCAGCCTCGGGCTTTGTTTCTGGATTAGTTTCGCCGTTTTTCGTCGATAGTCTGTTTTATTACATTACCCACCTTTCTGACTATTATTCGGCATATTCTGAATTTTTAATAATGAAGATGCTGAATTTCAAATGAACCCGTTCAGCAGAGAAGTGTAGTCTAACCCGACTACTGGTTTACTAATAATAAAAAAAAAACTTGAAAAAGTTTGGCAAGGAAGAACTGCCAATCGCATTTATAACTTTGTCAATCCGGAAATAGGCGTGACCCATGTGGTGACTGGGGATGACAGAATAGTCCCACTGTAGCTCATGCATGTCGTAAGGGGCGACTCAAATGGGTACCCAGCGTCTGGGGGTATGGCCGGGCACCCTGCTCCTGGGAATTATATTAGGGGACCTCAGGGACTTGCCTTCGTTAGGTAAGTACGAGCATCAGGACCCCAAGGCACCCTAGTGATCTTTTTCTTTCCCATGAGGTTTACTGTCTTTGGTAAACACGGGTGACGCGCCCCCAGGTTATCCTAACGATCCTTCTTTATTTTCGACCCCCCGTCTTGTCAACCAATTTGTCTTTTCCTTAATTTCTTCTCGTCTAGATCACAGTTAATTCTTGTTTGGCGCAGCATAGCTATATTTAGCTCATGCGCAAATAGACTTTACTTTCTCACATGACCTCTTTGTCTATCAATCTTTTTTCATTGTTTTAATGTCTGGATCACAGATTTAATTTGTTTGGCGCAGAATGGCCACATCTGGCTCTTGCGCCAATAAAACTTCATTATCATCATCATCACCGGAAATAGGCGTTCACGTGCAATACTAGAAAAAATGTAGGGCAGAATTGATATGGCTCTATTGAGAAACTGAACAGCCGTTTTGAATCTATAGACATATTTTCACTAGAAAAAATACATAGAAAACATAGTTTAAATTTTAAAATAAATTTAAATTTTAATTATGTCTGAAAAAACATGCTTAAGTAAAGTTTTGCTTTACAAATCGATTTGCTACTATGTTGTTTCTCAGTGTGCGCCGTTGATAAACAATCAACAATCATGCTTTACAAATCGTCATTCTTTTGTGAAAAATGTCAAACAATGCCAAAGAGATTGTGATGTTACACAAGTACCGACTGTGAAACCACACAGATTTTATTGTGTTTTGAATATTTCATAGAAATTTTCTTTTCTTTTAGGTTCTAATACGAAGGACAGTTGTGTTGATTCTCCAACTTCCAAAGATAATTCCAAAATATATTGCCCAGTTCCTGATGTCAAGATCGTGACTGATGAAGATAGCTCATCTCAACAGCCAGTGAATATAAGTGACAGCCAATCAAACGAAACAAAAAATGGCGAAAACAAAGTTAAGAAATCATCTGTAGAAGGACTGAAAAATTTAGCTCCTCCCAAAGAACCACGCATGAAACGTTCCTCGTCGTTGAAACTCGAAAAAGATTCATCCGAAACATCGAGCGAAAAGAAGATAGTTCGTTTCGCGGACGCTTTGGGTCTGGATTTAGCAGACGTGCGCGTTTATGCCAATGAGGAAGAAATACCCAACATTCCGGCATCTGCTATTCCTAGTCTTGGACTGAGTGGTGAGACAAAAGCCACCATTGAACTTACACGCGAAAATTATACATTTATTCCTCAGTTTGAGCAGCCGGGAGCGGATGCTTACTTCTTGGAAAAGGTCAAACAGCAAAAAGTATGTTTAGAAAACGTAATCATAGAAGGTCTCAAAGTGACTGGTTTGGTAAGGATATTGAACATTGGTTACGAGAAGAAAGTTCTGGTGAGGTACACGACGAATGATTGGATGTCTCTAACGGATCAATCTGCGGAATTTGTGCCCGGATCATCGGATGGAGTAACTGATAAATTCAAATTCACCATTAATCCTCGCTGCATGACATCGGGTAGTAAGCTGCGTTTTGTATTAAAATACGAAGTCAACAATGAAAAGTTTTGGGATAACAATCATGAGAAAAACTTCGTATTAGCCTGCGAGGTCAAACATTGCCCAGAACGATGTAGTTGATAATAGACTGGATCGGTATGGAAATCCATGCATCCACGGGGTTAAAATGACGAATGATTAGGGTATATAACTACTTAGCTGAATTTAGTCGAAGCTTATTTTACAATTTTTACTTTTTATACAATTTTGACTTTTTTTTGTACATTTCTTCGAATATGTTAGAATCTTAGTTTTATCTGACGTCATTTTTTTTATACAAAAACTGTTGCAAATATTTAACATTCTTTTATCCCATTTTTGTAGACAGATCGTTTGTAAATGTAATCAAACAACGATTAATTATGATCCGACTTTTAAGATCATGGATGGAAATGAAGTAATTTGTACAATAAACATATTTCCGTTCTTTTTATTCTATTGTTTTTGTAATTTGCAAGAAAATTAAAAACGTTTATGGAGTACTGAAAAAAAATGTCTCAAAGATATTGTTTGAAAAATATCTTTGTATAAAATCTTTTTAGTGAGTAATTTATATTTTTAATGCAATTATATATATACAGTTGACAAAGTATGAGAACAATATAAAATTCGCAGTTCTTAAAGCAATAAAATAACAATTACTATTGTAAATTTGTGTAATATAATTTTACATAACTAATAAATTTTGTATCAAATAAATACTTAAAAAAATATTCTTAGGAAAAAGTAATCAAATTTGTAAAAAATCAAAAAAATTAAAAAGTAATCAAAAAGTAATCAAATTCCACGGATATTAGAACATCAAACTTGAATGTTGCATCAAATATAAAATATCAAAAGTTTTAAATTAAATGTCAATGTTTTGCATGCAATATTTTGACTGCAATTACCACATTCAAACGTCTCAGCGTAGTTTTTTTTTTGTCACATTTGGAAATATATTTTGTAAAGCTTCTTTTTTGTGGCCGCGATAGTATAGTGGTCATAGTCGCAGATTCACGGCTTGTGGTTTTTGTCCAGTAGAGGGTTCAATCCTTGATGACACTAAAGACCCGCCATGTAGCCAGGGAGGCCTGGTTCACATAAATCTGTCGAGGTCCAAAGTAATTTCGTTGGCGTGGTGTGAAAGTAAGATGAGGAGAGTGCCAGCTCAGGTGTCGTCCTCGTCACTTGACCGAGGCTCAAAATTACGAGGTCCATCGCCAATAGCCACTCGTGCTGCTTCTAGTGTGACGTTAATAAAAACTAAATTAAGCTAAAAAAACCACTGAAGATCCGTGTATCAGGGCTAATGCTTGTTAAATCTGTCGAGGTCCCAAGTCCTCCCATTGGTGTGGTGTAGAAGGTTTGAGAAGAAGGTGCCAGTTCAAGTGTCGTCGTCGACATTTCATCGTGAAACAAATTCCCGTGTGGTGACCGGGAATGACAGAATAGTCCCACTGTAGCTCATGCATGTCGTAAGAGGCGACTAAAATGAGTACCCAGCGTCTGGGGGTATAGCCGGGCATTCTGCCCCTGGGGATTATATCAGGGGACCTCAGGGGCTTACTTTCTTTAGGTAAGTACGGGCATCATGACCCAGAGGCACCTTAGTGATCTTTTTCTTTCCTATGGGGTTTACTGTCTTTGGTAAACACGGGTGACGCACTCCCGGGATACCCTAGCGATCCTTCTCTATTTTCGACCCTCCTTCTTGTCAACCACTTCATCTTTTTTTTCAACTTCACGTCTAGACCACAGTTTAATCTTGTTTGGCGCAGTGTAGCCATATCTGGCTCTTGCGCCAATAAACTTGACATTCAATTATTCAAAACCGTGACTCAAAATGACATAGTCCATCGCTAATCATCCATGATTTTTTTCCAAATGCGACGTTAATAGGTGACAGATCAATCAATCATTTCACGTGGATTTATTTGCAATAAAAATAAAAATAAAAAAAATATTTAGACATAAGAATCTAAAGCATAAAATCCTTTAAATGCAATATTATAAATGGATAACTATTTAATTTAACGAGATCTTGTTAAAATATTCTAAAATAATAGATTGATTTAAATCTTTAAATTTTTGGAACCACACTTAATTCACTGAAGAGCTGCATACGATTCTGAGAGACGCATTTGACGACCTTTGTAATGTGTAATCAAGTCCCGAATAATGCAATTCTTCGGCAAATGAAATGTTTGAAATTTGTTAAAATTTGAGTGTTTTAACCAGTCAATAAATTGAAATCATAGGAATTTAAAATGGTAAGTTTTTTTAGATTTCAATTTTATCTTTACTCCTTATTTTATAGATTTAATTTAACCCTTTTCTAAATTTTTCTAAGTTACGAGGTCCTTCGCCAATAGCCCTCATATTGCCTCTAGTGCGACGTTAAAATAAAACTAAACTAAGAAATCTAAATCTTTCTCATATTTTTTTAACATTAAAATATTTGAATTTTTTAACTTAAGTTCTCAATTTTGTTTGTTGTATTCATTACGATATTTCGATGCGTACAGTTATTTTTCTGTGGATTTATTCTAGTAACGGTTATGAGGAAAAAGAGTTAAACACTAGTAACGCTTTTAGTTATTCAATATGATTAATTTTTAAAATATTTCTTTATTGTAATTGCTACATAAGATTTTTTTTCAATCGAATTTAATTTTTTGCGCTGTCATAGTATGCATAAATCTCTTCCATCTCTTTGGAATTTGTCATACAAACTGTTTTGTTGTTTTAACTTCGCGGCCGCTGGTTGCCCATTAATTCTGTAGGGGCTCCAATTTCTCCCATTAGCATGTTGTAGAAGTCTAGTAAATCATTTGTGACGAATCGTGTAGTCTGTGGTGGAAGAGAAAGAATGTCTACTTCGAAAATCATCTTCGCTACTTCGAAAATATTTACGCCATTCGTACATTGTCGTTTTTTTTTTCATTACATCCTCTCCGTATGCTTTCTTCAGCAACGGAAGGGTATCAGATGTTGATTTCTCCAGTAACACGCAGATAATGGCACGCTGTTCTGAAGACGATATTTCAACATTCAACGATACCAAACACCGCTTCGTCAGAAACAAAAACTATAACTTTGACCGACTATAACGGAGGGCCGCGGTAGCCTAGTGGTCAAGGTCGTGGACTAGCGACCGGCGGTTTTCGTTCAGTCGCGGGTTCGATCCTTGGCCGCCAAAGACCCGCCGTGTAGCCGGGGCTGATGCACGTTAAATCTGTTCGGGGCCCAAAGTCCTCCCGTTGGTGTGGTGTGGATGTTAGGAGAGAGGGGTGCCAGCTCAGGTGTCGTCCTCGTCACTTGACCGTGGTTCAAAATTACGAGGTCCGTCGCCAATAGCCCTCGTGTTGCTTCTAGTGCGACGTTAATATAAACTAAACTAAAACCGACTATAACGGAAATAAGTGACAGGTGACTCAGGGCCTTCCTCAGTAATACTGCCAGTTTCAGAAAGAGAAATTTCCCCTCCAGCGAACACCTGCTTAATATTAAGAAGTAGCCGTGATAGCCTAGTGGTCATAATCGCGGACTTGATGCCGTTAGTTTTCGTCGAGTCATGACCCGTGTGGTGACCGGGGATGACAGAATAGTCTCACTGTAGCT
>BMAW01059970.1:153723-294473 GCA_019974015.1 Nephila pilipes | reverse complement strand
ATATATATATATATATATATATATATATATATATATATATATATATATATATATATTTCTAAATATGATTGTTCATTCAACATTGCGTTAATACAAGAAAGACTGAAAACTCTTACTGGGGGGGGGTATATTAATTCAAAATCAATCGGCTGTATTATTAATAAAAACAAACCTGATTAAGTCAAGTTTTTCGCGCACCCAAAATACTTCGGTATTTATACATTTTTTAGATATATTGATTAATGATAATTAAGATAGTGTTACTTACAGATTAATTGTTGACCTAAATATGACCAAACTTTGAGCTATAAACAATAGCACTTTCTTTCTTTATTTAATTTTAAAAATTAGAATTTTAAAATATATTTAAAACTGTGGAGAGAGAGAGAGAGAGAAAGAAAGAAATTACTTTTTATAATATCTCAAAGTTTCTCTAGATAATGCTTTTTTAGTAATGTTTATGTCTCTGAGTGAATGTTTTTTTTAAATAGGAAGGATAAAAGTCATAGCCTATAAAATTCCGTATTTTATGGGAAGAAATCCCCTCGAATCATTTTTATGAAAAAATGCTTGAGATAGAGTGAAGTGTTTAACAGATTTTCTTTAAAGACAATTTCTACTTCAGTGAATAAAATTTCCTATTTCGTATTGATAATAATTTCTCCTGAAACGTTTGTTGTAACTTATATAAAAATGGCTTTTACGTAAAAAAAATCAATTCAACTAGTAACAAAAAATTAACGAAGCTTTGAACTAAAATATGTGATGTACAATTACAGAAAATGCAATTATATATTGCCCAACTTATTAAATATTCCAAAATTGATTGGTCAATTTTATCCAGACAGCATATTAATATCTCAGCTCAACCAGTAATTCATTTTTTGTCCAGCTGCTAATATATTATTTGGATCTTCTCAGTAATCAAATGTTCGCCATCCTATTTCAAGTAGATATCGATCAAGTTCCTTAATAGAACAGGAAGAAATATAGCTTAGCTAATCTGTGCGAAAAGAACTATTAAATATCAATTGCTTGCTACATTTTTAATAGAGTCTTCTGTTCATTTATATCCATCCCTGTGTAACACTTAAATTGACTTCACAAATTTGGACACGAAATTTTCGAATTATTTTAAAATATTTCTTTATCATTTCTGATTTAAGTAACAAAAACCGTTTTCTCGGATTTTATACTCGTTTTTACATTTGATCTAATCAATCAACTGTTTTAGTTAACCGATTAAATATAATTTTTTATCTTTCAAGATGACCTTTCGTTTAATTACTCAAACTCTGTTATTAAATCGGAATCGTGGTTCTGTGTGACCAAAAAGTACTTAATCTAAAAAAATTTTAAGCAACCATTAATTATAATTTATATACCATTAATTTAATTATAATTTCCCTCTTTTATTTTTGTTCACACGTTTCCAAAGATTTTTTTAATGATTTTGTTTTTATTTGAAAAAAAGATAATACGCTAATAACTAATGATATAATTATTACATGAACTTTGCCTTCCCCCTTTAAGTTATATATGTTATGATATCAATTTTTATCATGAAAAGTCATCTTAATTAATGCATTTTTAAGTTGTATTATATTTTGCTTTTGTTTGCTGTTGTTAAACTTTAAAAAAAACCCGAATATTTCTTGACTTTTCACCGAGAAAACTTATAAATGAATCATGCATATAAATCATATCAATTTTGATGCTCGGGTCTTGCAGTTAATTATTTGCTTTTTAAGTAATAAAAGGAGTGTATATAACAGAAAAAATAAAGTGGCAGGTGTTTATTTAATACATTGATGCTTTCGTTTCAAGTTCACTGTTTCAGACTTTATTATTTTTTTTTTATTATTATTCTCAATATTTTAATTTGATAGGATCTGGTGATGGCACGAACGGTGTTATTAAAATTCAAAACTATTTTATAGATTTTCATTTTAATTAAAGTGGATTCCATCCGTGGGGTGATCGAGTGTGAAAGAATAGTCCCAGTGTAGCTCATACATGTCGTAAGAGGCTACTAAAATGGGTATCCAGTGTCTGGGGGTATAGCCGGACACTCTGCCCCTGGCGATTATATCACGAGACCTCATGGGCTAAGCTTCTTTAGGTAGGAACGGGCATCATGACCCCAAGGCACCACAGGGATTTCTTTCTTTTCCATGGGGTTTAATATCTTTGATAAACACGGGTGACGCACCCCCGGGAAACCCAAGCGATCCTTCTCTATTTTTAACCCTCCTTTTCTTCAAACTTTTTGTCTTTTTTCCCGTTTTTTTCAAACCTCTAAGCCACAGTTACATCTTTTTTGACGCAGCATAGCCATATCTGGTTATTTCGCCAGTAAACTTCCCTTTCACTCACTCACTTGGTAAGAAATTGTATTTGTAACTGATAATCAATTATGGAGCGCATAAAAATGCAGACTATTTTAAAACTAACATCTGTTTCGTTTCGGAACCCATTTTACTCTATAACGTTTCGGAATCCATTTGGAAGTTTAAAAATTAATATTTTTACAAGAAACTTATACATTAGGATCTAAATCTAATGCAAGTATCAAACGCAAAGACTTTAGTAAAATAGTAATAGCTAATTTATCAGGTTGTGGTTACTTTCTGCAAAGTGAATTCTTAATTTCGTGACATCAATTCTTCTCATTTAGTCAGAGAATACAAATAATTTTATTATTATAATAACTTCATGTTTATTTTTTGGATAAGTATCTTATTTAAGAAGTGATTTATCATTATCTGTTAAAACAAACCTTTACATAAAACCTTTTACCATATAAATGTATTTTCAAAGTAAAGAATGAGAGGTATATGCTCAATTTTGGGAGCAACTGTAAGTAGGTTTCTAGTGATAGGATTCGAGTCAGGTACACAAGCTTTGTGCGTACCTCACAGCTGCTCGAGCCAATGTATAGAGTTCCTGTAAATATCTCAAATCCATATCTCCTCTTTCCTATTCACTACACATTTCCTTATATACTAAATTTCTTAAACTCATGTTTCGGTTCTTTTACAAAGCGAAGTTTTGATATCAAACATCAAGGAAAAGTAGCCCAGAGGAGAATTAAAGTGAAATGAGCATGAGAACCTATTATACACTGTCAATGTCACAAGATAAAGCAGACGACAGAGCCTATATGCTCGAGACCAGAAAGAAAACCAATGTCACCGTTTCAATCTAAGCTTCCTTTTAGTTTGTTATAAAATCGACAGGAGATAGTTCACGAGCAGTTCGCATGGCGGGAATATATCGGCGAGCCGAACCTTTCACGAACATTTTAGTTAGCAGATGAAGATGCAGATGCATTGTAATGTACAACAGTTACTGATTGATAATGGTATGTATTGAGGATGAATTTTTATATGGATAAGTTGGTAAACGCCAAAGTATGGGACATGTGTAGGATGGTAAACTTTGTTATAGTGAGATTCTCTTTACAGTTGACAATGTGTAAGACTAATTTTCATCTCTTAAGAAACCGAGTTTTTGGTTTCGAAATGTGGATAGGTTTCCCGGTTAACCGGTTTCTCCCAAATCAGATTTGCAATCACTTAATGTATTTTTTTTAAACTAAGAAACCAAAAATCGTATTTTTTAAAAGACTTTTATTTGCATTTCAGAATTTCTGGTAACATTTGAAACATCAATGTTAGGTTCAAAAGATTGACATTATAATACATCATGATTGTAATAATTACATTTAATGTGTTTACTTAAGGTGCATTTACATTGCTAAGATATATTTAATTTAATATGTAATTGTCTGCTTTTATTTTAATATCCGTACAAAATATTGTTTACTTTGACTGTTTATTGTTTACTTTGACTGTTGTCCTCGCAGGGTGCGGTATGGAAGCTTGAAGAGAGAGGTGCCAGCTCCGGCATCGTCTTTATTACTTGACCGAAGTTCAAAATTACGAGGTCCGTCACCAACAGTTCCGTGATGTTTTTAATTGTGGCGTTAACAAACAATTAATCAGTAAGTCAGTATTATTTTGAGTTCCATGCTTCACTTTTGGCAAAAAAGTCTGTTTTAATTCGCTAACTTTTAACTGAGAGAATTTTAGAAATTTTACACACCCAAAAATCATAAATTTTTAAACACATGCACAAATATCGCTAGAGTTTTAAAATGCTCTTAATCCTCCCCGAAAAAACTGAATTTCCAATTCTGATAAATATCCAAACTTTCCAAGTAAATCTAATACGACATGCACGTTCAAATGAAATATTTTCAAAAATATATCATGTTCATTTAAAAACTCTTATTTTGATCTGAGTTGAACGGGAATTTCCTTAACTTTTCAAATTTTACTCTTAAAAAATTCAATCTTTGTACTGAGATTTCTCTCATTCTCAAACTGTGTTCTTGCAGAGGAAACCGCTTTCTACTAGAATGTCATGTTGTCTGAAAGTTTGCACAAATCTCGAACTTTGTTACAGAATATACGAAGATTACCTGTAAATACGTGAAGAACACAATTTTCTATTCAAAGTATATATTTCTTATAATTTCAGCCTCAAATTTACGAAATTACTAAATCATAGATTCCATGAGGTCAATCTTTTGGAGGAGTAGTTTGACGCGAAGTGGTTAAAGATTATTTTTAGTTCAAACAAATTAATTATTATCTATCTATCTAAGTAAATATAGAATATTTTAGAGAAATTACCTAGCTATAATTGATTTACAATATTAATCTTTAAGAAATAGCATCTAAAAAGCGCGTTGATGGTATCATGAGTGTAATTTCTCACCCCAGAAAATGAATTTTATTTTATAAATTTAATAAAGACTGTTAATTGGGAAATAATTGCTTATAACATGGAAACTATAAAATTTATTTTTACAGTTATTGCAAATAATATTATGGGTGATAGGCATTTCTTCATCACTTAAAGTTCAGACACTTCCTCCCCGTCTCATTATCAATTAAGTCTTCGTAATCATTTTCCCCATTATCATCTTATACATCGTCTTCTACATTACTGCTTATATTGTCCTCATAATCACTAAAGTCACCCGTTTCTAGCATAATTTTTCCATTTCATCTTTTCTTGAAAACACCATATTATAATAGTATCTTCACGGTAATTTAATAAATAACATACAATGAATAAAAACACTTCTAAAATAATTATTTCCTTACCTCTGAGCTTAAAATAGTCTTACTAGAAACAAAAATTATAAAACTATGAATCTAGAACAACTTAAATGTTCACGATGCAATTTTAAGACTTATGGTATCATCGCTGAAATATCACCCCATATTAATTTTCTGAGCTGTGCAGACAACGAAGTACGTATCAAAATAAAACTTCATGTTTACAGTATCCCTATATATGTCATAAATGATTACAGGAAAAATCAGTGTTACCAGTAATTTGGATTTTTTAGTAATATTAAAAAATAAATAACAAGGGGGTGATTTTTCACATATGATACCTTTTATGCTTAAAGAGTTTTGCTTACAAAGATTTGTAACGTAGAAAATGAACACTTAACTAGAATTGATAGAATGAGCACTTAATAGAATTTTTATGAGTTCTTAATTAGAAGGGGAAAAAATTACCATTGAGCTAAACTGCATTCTGAAATCTCCTGAATTTTCCTCAAACTTTGAAGAAAGGACGGGCTTTTCCTACTTAGCTGAATTGATTTATGATGATCAGTTTTGTATTAAATCCGTTATATACCTGGGAAAAGTTGGAAATGACCTTTGTAAAGGCTCACGGCCTTTCATGAGAATGAGAATAGCAATTATATCAATTTTCCCACGCAATGAGTGTACATAACATCTTTCGTCAAGTGAAAAAGATTACAAGATTCAGGTTTAATGAAAAAAAATGCGTTTTCAGGAACAAATTTTATAAAAAATTAAAAAAAAAAAAAAACATTTTAATAGAAATTGTTTTCTAACAATGAAGGTTCTTAACCTTCCTCTAAAGTTGAATGAAAATTTTAAATTTAGTTCTTATATTCGTTTCTAGAGTTCATTAGAGACACAGGTAACTTTTGAAGGAAAATTCATTTTTTGTAATTAAAAATACACATTTTTATATTCATGCTTTTTATTTCTTTCTTTTTAGAACAATATATATCTTTCAAGTTTGCTTCATGCATGCTTATACAAATTTAAGTCTTAAACCTTTACGTATAGAAAAAACTGTGTGTAAGCCGTGCGATTTTTTAAAGTATTTCATGGTCTTTGAAATTTGAAACATCTTTATCGAAAAATGATTGAAATAAGACAATTCATGAATCCTACATCAAGTTTGTTAACCAAAAAGGATAGAAAACAAAGGAACAATAAATAATTTAAGCAAAAACTCAGTTAAAAAACTATAAAAGAAATATAATATGCAATTTTTAAATAGTTACATGCGAAATATTCGAATATATGAACATTATCTTTTTCTGCGGTAAATGCTTTACATTTAGAACAATTGTTAACAGTGTTTTGTGAGGATAAAATATCGTTTATCACAAATATTATTACAAATTATATATTATTTTATTCCCTGAATTAGTGAATGTATGTATTTACTCTAAAAAGTATTAATAATTTATCTTTTAGGTACATTTTAATAAGCTTAATTAATTAATAAATTAATGACGATACTTTAAAAATCAAAAGGAGTGAATATATTTTAAGTTAATTAATAAAATAAATGTAATTTACTTACGTTAGTTAATATGAAAATATAAAATAGCAAAAACATAGCATTTAATATTTTTTAAAAATACATTACTTTTTACATATACTATATTTTATAATTTATGGTTGATGGATTTCCAGGAGCACATATGCTTTGAAGCTTTTAATCTCCAAATCCGGTATATTTTTGAATAGTGCTTCGGCTTAACCTTGCTGTAACTGCATATTTTATGATATTAACGGAGAACATTTACATTACAATTTAAAAAGAAAAAAAAAAAGGTTATTGAAAAAACATTTAGTTTGCAAAGTTTAACTAGAGAAAATGAAGTAAAGGGTTATAGTACGTCATTAGTACATTATCTAATCAAAATACAAGTTATTCATTTGAAACGGAAAGGCAATGGTTAACTGAAAATTGGGTAGCATAACGTGCTCAGGGATTGATGTTAACATGTTGAATACCATGGGGGATCACGGTTCATCAGCGAAGCCTAGATTACTAGAAACACATAATTCAAGTTAAATATTCAACGTTTTTAAAATTTTCAATATTATCATCGGTCCTAAAATGGTGTTAAATTAACGCAAAATAGAACATAAAAATTATTTTATTCATATATATATAACATGCAACTTAAATACTATGCGCGCATTTTGCGATGTGTTGTATTGAAACACTCAGAACCAATGCAGTCTCAACAGTATGTCACAAATTTTTTGGTACATTTTTTTTTTACCTTTAGCTTACCTAGGATTTTCGAACAAAATCGGGGCATGACCCTAGCTTTCCCCGGCGTTTTTTTAAAGTTCATGACACGGATTTCTTTGTAAACTTGTCCACAAATTAACTTGTCTGTTGTTATTAATATTTCATCAAAATATTCAACGCATAATAAGAAATTCATGTTGGCCTGATGGGTAAGCCATGTTAAATTAACGTGACATTCAACATGTTAAAATTAGAGGAAAGTAAGTAATAATTGACCTGTTGACCTGTAGAGATTTTTTTTTATAAGAATATACGTTTAATCAACCATGTATAAGTGTTTTTTTAATCTACATTCAACACTAAATCAACAATAGTAAAAACCAATCACATTTTGTAATACAGTCAACTCTCAACCTACGAAAGTAAAAATAAATCGTATAATCAACACTCAATTAGCAAATATAAGAATCAGTTGCTCAGTCTCATACAATCAACATTCAATCAACCAAAATAAAAATCTATCTCAAGTCAAACTTCAATCAAGAAAAGTAAAAGGCAATCTTATAATCAACACTCACGATCAACCAGAATAAAAATGATCAATAATACAGTCAGTATTTAAACAGAAAAATAAAAATTTCACTGTCTCATGCAGTCAACATTCAATCAACTACAATTAAAATCAGTCACATAAGTCTCTTATGGTCAATACGTAACAAAACAAAGGAAAAATCAATCATATCGCCATGAAACCCGTAAGCACCGAGGTACGAAACTCGCCTATACATTGAGAGTTCCCGGGTTCAAAACCCAGCGAAGGTAGTGTCGAAAGTGTATGTTAAAATTATATTAAATTATGGTTAGTTTTTCAATGTAATTTCTAAAATCTTCCGGAATACCCTTACGTTTCCAGAGCAGTGTTCTGGAATATTCCACTGTAATATATAAAGCTATGTACTCTCAGCCAAGTGTATCTGCTCTCAGTTTGTTAATAAACTAACACATCAATCAATAACTCCCGAGACTAACCCAGAGATGGCGCTCGTAGTAAACCAGTAACCAGGTCTTTCTAGAGTACTAACCTTTGCTTGAAACGTGTCAAAATTTTTAGTCGATCGGACCAGAAACAGCTGAGTTATCGAGGTTGGAGTAAAGTCGTTTTGTAGTTTGTTTAAAAAATGGAAAAAACCGAGTTTCGTGTTCTGATAAAACATTGTTTTTCAATGGGTAAAAACACCGTGCAAGCGAAACAATGGGTTGAAAAATGTTACCCGGACTCTTGTCCATCAAAAGCAACGATTTGTCGGTGGTTTGCCGAGTTTAAACGTGGTCGTACCGACACAAATGACGCGGAACGCTCAGGTAGACCTGTGGAAGCCGTTACACCGGAAAATGTGAGTGAAGTGACAAAAATTATAATGAAAGATCGTAAAGTGAAGCTCAGTGAGATTGCTGAGATGACACAGATATCATATGGAAGTGTATTTACTGAAAAAGGTTTTTTGAAGTGAAGTGAAAAAGGTTTTTTCCAAGTGGGTGCCGCGATTGCTTTCGATGGAACAAAAACAGCAAAGAACGATTGTATCACCCTAAAAGGTGATTAACAAAAGGTGTTATGTTGATGAATAAAAAAAAAGTTTGCAAAAAAAATGTTGTTTTCAATGTTAGACTCGGGAGTTATTGATTAATGTGTTATGTTATTCGAATATCTATTGCGTCTTCATGTTCAACCTACTCAAACAACTACGCGACAATATAGTCAACATCCAGTCTACAAAAATAAAATTTATTCACGCAAATCTCATACTCAATCAACAAAAATAAAGAATTGATTTCTTTTTCGGCTGTAAAGGTTTAAATGAAAATATCACATAATATCTGTTCTCCTTATCAAATGTTTTTCTTTTGATTAGGCAATCTCACTCTGGATAAAATGTTATAAATTGTTATGTCGCAATTGCGGTTGGTATCAATTTTTGCGACAGATTCTTATAATTCGATAAAAAGTATTATTTTATATCCTGAATATGTAGGTTTATGTGCGATTTCTATTCGTGTTTATACAATTAACACTAAAATAGATTTTTAAAAGTGAATTTATTCTTTCATTTTTATATATACCTCTGTAAATATCGAATGTTTAATATAGTATACGCAATATTAATTGTTTCAAAACTTATGAAAAACTCAGTCAGAAAAAGAAGGGCTGCAGTAATATATAATAAATAGAAACGAAGCAGAAAATATTTAGCTGATCAGGAAGAGATTAACTACGACGCATATTTTTGGTGACAAACTATTAGCTTTTAACCGTAATGATTGATCCATTAGCAGTGACAACTCAATATGCAAGACTGTTTCCTCTTTTATTATTATCGGTGCAAAGCTATCTCCAAGGTCATTTCTGTTTCATGCAACGACACATTGATTAAAAGTGAATCGACATCTGTAAACTTGCAAGCGTTGATAAGGGAAAAATCTGTATTATATATTTTTAGCCAACATTTTTTAAAATTCATTCATTCCAGCCATATAAAAAACTTTTAATAAACACCGATAATTAGTTTTATACGGTACTTAATTTACATTATTTTTAATTTAAAAACAAAAATAATAATTTGGGTTTTATTTAGATTGTATTACTTTTTTACCATTTATAAATTAAATGAGTATCATATTTGTATTTGCATATACATAAGAATAGCCTGTCATCTATAACATATTTTCATGCCATCCAAAAGTTGTAATGATAACCATCCTTCGTTACTCTGCTCTTGCGCCATATCTTAATCGAAAAAATTAAACAATAATTACTGAACACCTATTGAAGACGCACAAGAACGAACCCAAATGCTTGATTAATTATCATTGTAGAATATAATTATATATGAAATTATATAAAATATATGAAAAATTAATGATAAAATTAAAGTCGCCCTCTCTCTCTCGAATTCCAACTTAACATAACTATCCTAAATTGTGATTTAAATATGAAATATCAGCTTACCAATTCACTCGTTCAATATTCAACAATTCTCGTTACTAGTAACTTAAAAGGCGACTTGAAAAGTCCTATCTCTCCCTTATTAAATTCAACAACTTTATGTACCATTTTCTCAGAAACAGTGCTAAATAGGGTTATCAAATTTTTGTGGAAGTTAGAATAACATGCTTTACATACTTTTTCACGTCATTTTCTTTCTAAGTAAAATAGAACATTTAATATTAATTAATAGTTCATAATCACTCATAAATTAGCATTTTTGGTACAATTTCATAACATAAAATAAATAATTCTCAAAAAGTCATCAAACTCCCATGTTTAAAGTACGCAATATAACATAATATACATGTCATTAAAAAAACCGAATTCTTAAGTTTCACTGATATTGAGAAAAAGGAACCTGATCCTGAAAAATCCATATTTTGAATAAATCGCATTTACAGATTTCATTGATAGTTTTATTGTTGAATAAGAAGTTAAATTTAATAAAATCCTGCTTTGTATAAAGGAATATCACTTTCTCTTTAGTGTTATAAGAATTTTCAAATTTCCTTTTTGTAATTTTATTTCTTTTTCTGGGATTTTTGATAGATATTTTTGATAGTTTCCATTCTCAGTCGATAATGCGTTCTTTGTCTAATTCTTCCATACTTTTCACATGGTGATGACCTGGATGAATCTCATTTCTGCATAAAGTATGACACTGTTATACTTCATACAATAAAGCAAGAAATAACTTCGAAACCACCAAATTTTAAAGATTCGGTGGTCACAAATGCAGTTTTTAGTTATATATATATATATAAAAGCTCATGATTTGCCAATTGCCAAATCTCGAAATACAAGCTTGGCGACTTCACTATTGGTAGATAAATATACGTAAGCTTGATGTGGTCATACGTTTCGTCTTTTGCTTGGGAAAGATGAAAACCACCTCATCTATCAGATCCAATTGAACAGAGTTATTATTCATCACTGGATATTATTTCATTACTCGGCAACAAATCAAAATATTCATCCCAAAAAGCTTGTTGCATTTTTGAAGGTAACCAACATTTCCAAGAGATTTGTAATTCTTATGCAAGGTCTATTCGCCTTTTAACTTGCACAGATATGCTCCCATTAAAAGGTTTTGCTAGCAGCAAATTTATCTAAAACATACTTCAAAACAAGTAATCATATTATTTTGTATCCAGAATCTGTGTTTTTGTCATATTCATGACACTGAAAGAGAGAATAGATTAATATGGCACTTTTACAGCTCGAACATTATCATTCGATTCAATAACAGTTTCAATATCACTGATGGTTCCCTTTCCAACACTTTTACTGTTTTTAAATGTACTCTTACATCGGGGCATTCTAAATACGTTAATTAACTCTTTTATACCAGTAAAATATTTACCAAAGAAAATAAAGTATGAGCTAACTTTGCAAGACAAGATACACGAAAAAGTATTTTAAAATGTTTGTAGGATATGTAACAACAAATGCTATTTGATATTATTTCTTAATTCTGAATTATACTCTACGATTGAATGTGCTAAATTTTAAAGCAGCGTTTTATGGATTAAACAGGTAAAATCTTAAGTGCGTCAATTTTTTTTTTAAGTTTATGTGATCTATTATGATGAGCAGATTAATTGATATTTCGAAGTAATATGTTCAACAATGTCTTGTTTTGGTTTCATTATTTGAAACAGGAAATGATTTTTTTAAAAGAATTTAGGAATATAATGGTTAGGAATGTAAAGATTTAGGAATGCAATTTTGCAATGATCCATTTTATTGTAAGAATTCTTTGAATGTTTTAATGATTGTGTTAATTTAAGCACTTTTTCTATGCAAATGAGAGTTAGTATTTTAAGTGTGTAAAAAAAAAAACGAAAAGAAATAATTTAATACTTCGAAATGTATGAATTAATGTTTTTGAGAATACAATATTCGATGTTTTGAAGTATGAAATCAGTAATTTGTCAAATATGAGTATTTTTGTAAATTTTTTTATATAGCAATTGATATTTGAAATATGAGCTGACCTTTTGAAGTAAGATAATTAATGATATAAAATTACATGTGTATGAATTCGATATTTTGAAACATGAATTTTATGGTTGATATTCTGAATGATTTGTAGGAAATGAACTAATTCTCTGTTTTCTGTGAATGTTTTGTTTGGATAATTGAAATCTCGAGGTGAAAATGCGAAAATTTTTAAGTAATTTTTATTTAAAAAAATGATATGTAGCATTTGAAAAGGTGTTGAGAAGTAATATTTTGAAGTGTTTTGATATTTCTATTTTGATATGTAAGAGAAATAATATTTTAAAGTGTAAGATAATTAAGATTTTTTGAAGCCTTAAATTAGAATTATTACTTAAGTAGAGAAAGGTTTTCTTTATATGTGCATATATTTGAATTATTGATAATTCGTAGTGAAATATACGCATAAGAGTGATGATTATGTAAAAGTATTGTGTTGGATTTTTGATATTTTTATTTGTAAACGGTAATTGATGTTGATATCTTTAGCATAAGAGAAACTTCACTATTAATATTTTTGTGTATGATAATTAATGGTTTTTAAGTGTATCAATTATTAATGGTTTTTAAGTGTATCAATTATTAATGATTTTAAAGTGTAACTATTTAAACGATTTGAAGTGCTTTAAGTAAGATTTTTTTATGAGGAATTTAATAATGTCATCCTATAATGTTATCGGTCAGGTAATATTTGGTATTTTGATTTATGATATATTTTGCTAAGTGTAATAATTTTGTGTAAACTTGTACTATTGGGACAATTATACATCAGGATTGGCCGAATGTTATCTTCCGTACTTAAGGCCCGCTTGTAGAGGGTATTTTTTTGTAAAGAGGTGAGTATGGTAAAGTCACACAATCAAATCAGATCAGACGAGTCACTCAAATCAGTCACTCAAATCAGATCAGACGAGTCTCCGAGAGGAGTGGACACATGTACGTGTCGAGAAAATTGTGAATCGCTGCGCGATTGAGTGGTAAAAGTAATCTGTTCTGATCATTAACCCATTAATGCCATTTTTTTATGAAAATTTGGTCGGATATGTTATATATATATATACGCAAAAAGTTGTGTAACAGTAAAATTATATTCAAATTATGTTTTGATTTGAAAATATTTGATATTTTTGAAAATGGTTATCGTTTTAAAATGAACAATAAAATCATTTCAATAATAAAAAAAAAGACAGAGTAAGTAACAGATCGTTACTATAGCCTCTAAATTACATATTTGTCTACAGTATTTCATTGTAATATAAAAATCAAACCAAAAATATAATGCTCCAAATATGACAATTCTTTTCCGTTCAACTTACAGACGAATTTCAAATTTGCTCGCTTGTTGAAAAGAAACGAAGCACAGAATACGCACAATATTGATTGATATACAGTGGCTCAAACAATTGAGGATACACCTTACTTTCACTTGATAAATCCAACTTTTAATGAAAATAACACATTAACTAGAATAGAAGACGTATTTTTACTTTTACACGTAATAAAAGGGTTAATTTACAGTAAAAATAACGAAAATCAACAAAAAAATATCTAAAATTAAAAGTTTCACAAATATTTGAAGTAAACATAGGCAGATCTTTACCTCAAAAAATTAAGGATACACCAATGAAATTTTTTCGATATATTACATGCATAGACAGTATCAGTATTTTGTTGCATGTCCTTTGGATTTTATAATGTCCTCCAAACGTCTTGGTACCGATTCGACCAATTTTTTAGTGGTATCTGGAGATATTTTATCCCATTCTTCTTGTAACACTTGCTTTAAATGGGCTTTGTTTCTAATCTGGTCTTTTTGGACCGCTGTTTCTAGTGTGGCCCACAAATTTTCTATGACATTGATGTCAGGGGACTGTGGCGGTGTGTGCAATTGCTGTTTACAATGAAAAAGACACCACATTTTGACATTACGTGCCGTGTGCTTGGGGTCGTTGTCGTGCTGAAATATAAAATTTCCATCTAAACCCAATTTTTGTGCACTTTCTTTAAGATTGTTGCGGAGTATGTCTATATAAAGCTTATGATCCATTATACCATCTATAAAAACTAAATTTCCTACCCCATTTGCAGCCATACAACCCCAAACCATGACCGAGCCACCACTATGTTTAACTGTAGGAGTAAATTTTTTGGATCCAAAGCGGTGTTCGGCTTTCTCCAAACGGTGTGACGACCATCGCTTCCAAAAATGTTGAATTTACTTTCATCACTAAATATAGCTTTCTTCCAAAAGTTTTCTGTCTTCAACTGATGAGTTTTTGCAAACTCCAAACGCTTTTTCTGATTTTGTAAGCTTATGAAAGGTTTCTTTCTAGCTACTCGACTGCTATATCCAGCATGTCTAATCACATTTCTCAAAGTTTCAGCACTTACACTTCTGCAGATTATTCGAAAAGTTTCTGCAGCTAGTTTGACTGCACTCAGTTCAGGATTAATCTTGATATCTTTTAAAATTTTCCTTTTAGCTACATCACTCAGAATACTTTTCCTTCCTCTTCCACTCTTATTTTGAATTAATCCATCGCGTTTAAATTTCCCAATGATTTTCTGGACACATGAGTGACTTCTACCGACAATTTCAGCTATTTCACGATAAGATTTTCCCTTCTTAAATAACCTTAATATAAATTTTCTTACATCAATACTAGTCTCTTTCCGAGGAGCCATTTTCGATTTAAAATTACAGCTTTATATTCTCATAACCAACTTCAAAAGACAGAAATAACAGTTGAAAAAGTTTAGGATAAAATTTCCCAAACTTTAGTAGCAAGCAAAAAGAAATCAAGTGGTAGTTAAACAAAAATTTCATTTGTGTATCCTCAATTTTTTGAGGTAAAAATCTGCTTATGTTTATTTGAAATGCCTCTAAAAAGTTTTATTTTAGAATTTTGTCGTTGATTTTTCTTTATTTTTATTGTTAATTAAACCTTTTGTTATGTCTAAGAATAAAAATTCGTTTGCACTTCTGGTTAAGATGTTATTTTGATTGAAAGTTGGATTTATCAAGTAAAAGTAAGGTGTATCCTCAATTGTTTGTGCCACTGTATATATAGAATGAACTTAAACTGTTATTCATACCAAATATATTTTTGGCGTCGAGTGGTGTTCGTAAAATTCCAAAACCCCCAAATGGGGATCGTGGCAGCTAATGGCTTAAGGTAACGTAAAAGGTTATTGAATAAATAAACGAAGTTGTTTTTAAAAAGTGTATCTGATCTCATTATGAAATTTAAGTGAAAGTAAACTAGTAACGTTAAAAGCTAAGTAAGGAACGAGTTTATAAGAAACAAAGCAATATGATTCATGTTCTATAAAGGTATAAGGTTAAAGTAATTTTAATAAGTTTTAGTTTTCAGTGAAAAGTGAAAAAGGAAAGCAGTTTAACGAAAAGGTGAAAAATAAGGAGAACCTTAAGTATATAAAAGTTATAGTTTTCGATAAAGTTTTTTTTAGTAATATTTTATAAATTTAACTAACTTTCAAACTTTCGCATTTCTAATTTGTATTTTATCAAATTATAGTTATGAATTTTATGTTAATTATTTTCATGATTATACGTATTTTATCTAAATATGCGTTTTATTTAGGGCAAATATATATTTATATCGAAATTTCTTTATACATCTATTATTCATCCAAGGAGAAATATTCATTCAGATATACATAGTTGAAGAATAATCATTGTGTCATAACTAATTTGCTTATAAATAATTTCAGGAATTAATAAACATTACCCCATTATCAATTTCATTAAATATATATTAATCACCTCTATCTTACTATGATATTCGACAAGAAAATTTGTGCTAGTAAGAACGCCTTACAGATAACATTGCATTATATCCTTCTATGAAAAACAGTAATTATTTTTTATTAAAATTATGTTTCATTGTATTGGAAAAAAATCGCTAATTAAAATACAAAACATTTAAAATTAAATCTTTTAAAAATATGACGTTTCATGAGAAATTTAAATTAGATAAAATTTATACTCGTATATTAAATACTCGTAGAAAATTGAAATAAAAGAGAAATTTCCATTCTCACGTGAGTTCTGGTTTAATGAAGGATGGGTCATCGATTCGGATCCCGATTTTAATAAAGATAGAACGAAAATAATAAGATGTATGTGTGATGTTAAATTTCTTTTCACTTCAAATCCATAACATAGTACAATACAGATTCTAGAAGTACCGACCCCGGTGTTATTCTCATAATGTATGAGGTTCAATATTTGTTCAAACAGTTCTAAAGGGATTGTGATTGTTTATTAACATCGCTCTGAAACAACACGAGTGCTTTTAGCGATGAATCTCTTGATTTTGGAATTCCGTCAAGTAATGAGGACGACATCGTAGCTGGTGCCTTCCTCTCCAAACTTCCACATCACACCAATGGAAGAATTTAGGACTTTGATCAGATTTAACGTGCAACATCAGTGGGTCTTTAGAGGCACCGGTACTTGAACTCACGACTCGACTAAAATAATACCGGACGCGAGTCCACGACCATGACCACTTGGCTACCGTGGTCACAGTTCTAGTGTGAATTACACCTTTCAATAATAAATAGACTTTTATCTCCTAGCGAGAGAGATTGCTTCTGTCTATCAGTAAAGGAAAGTATGATCCATTCATGTATTTGAAAATTAATCAGCAATGCAAATGAAATACATAAAAAACAAGAATGAAAATTATGACCCATTAACTTTTCTAAGCTTTGTATTTTTTGAAGATAAAAGCCTTTACAACCTGAGCAAAAAGTGTTCTGATTCATACCCATCCCAATACCAATTCTTAAAAATAACGAAATTTATAATTGAAAGTGATATTTATGCAACATTATCAAAATAACAAGTTTGAAAAACGATGTACCAACTCACAATTATTGGTTGATTTTGGTTAAAAAATACAGGATACAATGGTGGTAATTTTTGCGTGGGGTGACCTCTCTTCTTTTTTGGGAAAAAATTACTTTATTTCATTTTGGCTCCCTAGAAATAGAAAAAATAAGCAAACCACTTATACATATCCTGTTGCTTTATCAACTATTTATATTTTTGTTTTCTTTTTCATTAATTAAGAATTTATACTGCGGAAATCATATGCACTAAGTGCAATGGCATGCTTTTTCATCCCGATTGTTAGATTCGTGCACCGCAGCTAACCGTTTTGTAAATGATAGCATTTTTTGGTTTCTGTTTTGTCAAATCATCCTTTTTGAGTTTATTCGGCGACGGCATAAATTTATGATGTTCCTAATTCACAGTTATAAATTTAATCCTCTCATCAGAACTACTATTTTAACAATCTTTAATTCAGTGGAAGTTTCAGAATTTATTAATTTGCAATCAAAATTTAATAGGACCAGGACGCAATCGTCTGGGAATCGGTATGCAAGAGTCACCGATAGTTTCTGGAGGGGAACAATTAGGGAATGTCAAAAACCTGAGTTTTTCCCACTCTGTCTGAGACTTATAGAGAATTTAAAGAGGGGCTGTTTTAGAATTTACTAAAGTTTAATAATAAAATATTTTCCGTAATCGGTACCATATTTTATAAACGTGGGTTCTTGACAGAAACGAGTAAAATGAAGGTGATTAATTTTATAATAAGGTTTTTATATCAAAATTAAAAATGTGAATTTAATAATTATTAACACATATTTAAATCTGAGGCTTTTTGGGTTTATTTTAAGCAAACTATACTTTTAAGAAAATTATTACTGATAAATTTTGAACCGTCAAAGTACTTCTATTTAATTGTTCCTTTTGTGAAAGTTACATTGTATAACATTTATCAAAATTTCAAAACCCCCAATACATATTATGATTAAAGTAAAGCACAGTATATAAAATTGAGATAAACTAATAACTTTTGCTTCTTTGTCCAAATAAGCTCAGAAAGTTTCAAAAATTTACCATCTTGAAGATAAATTTTATAAATGTATTTTTATATATATATGTGGTTATACCTTATACTATACCCCCTTCCCATTATTTTTGTTTATAATTTTTTTGCTCGTTCCTCCATTCCTAATTATATTCGTCTCCATTGACGAGGTGCGTCTTAATTAGTTCTCATTTTACTCTAGTGTGATATGAACATTACCAAATCATACATCAATATCAAAAATTAGCAGTCAAATTGCATTAATTTTGTTTGTTAAAACTATGTCAGTAAATAATTAGATATCATATAATTTAGACATTCTTAGACTGAAGAGAGAAAAAAACATAATTATGTTTGGAAAAAAAGTATGAAATTCAGCGGAATTTTATATATACTAATCTAACACTTATGGAATCTCGCTGTATCGAACACAAAATAATTCTTGGCTTTCTCTTGATATTGTCGTAATACTGGTATTGTTTAAAGTAAATTCTATCACTTTACGTCAGCTAAATTCTAATTTTCTTTTAGAAGTCTTTAGAACGTGTGTTATGCAATGTCACTCTAGTTGCCAAGATTTTTTGAATGATGTTTCTAATTGTACTTCATATTGTGTATCTTTTGAAAATACAGAAATACTTTTTCAAGTATAATTAACGTCGCTAAAATTACTCGAAGCGTATTGAAATAGTAAAATATAACAGTCTCTTTCTTCTGTGATTTTATATGAACTGCAAATGAATTCAAAGTTATTAAAAGCGTCAACTTTTAAAACAGTGTTTATAAAATCTTTCTTTAGAGTATAAAAAACTCCAAAAACAATTCACTTACAGAAACAATTTTTATACTTTTGTCATATTTTTTTTTATTTATACTGATATTAACTCAACACTTTAAGAAAAGAAATGTCTTATGGCAAATTTCTTAACTTCAAGTTTCTAAAATACTTGCATGTTATGAAGACGTTTTTAAAATGTGAATCTACTTTTGTATAAAACGTTTCCTCAATGTGATGTTTCTTTTTTTCTCATAATGAGAAAAATAATAGCTTAAATTACGAAAGGAGTTTTGTTCGAAAAAAAAATATCTTAAGAAATTTCTCATTAGCAATATAAATTATTAAAATTTAACAATTTTTCACTCATCCATTGTCTCGTTTATGTCTAGAAAACTTTGTACTTTCCAGTGCCTCCTTTGCTGCGGTAGCCTAGTGGTCATAGCTTCGGATTCGTGGCCGGCAGTTTTCGTTCAGTCATGGGTTCGATCCTTGGCCGCTAAAGACCCGCCGTGTAGTTGGGGCTTATGCACGTTAAATATGTCGTGGTCCAAAGTCTTCCCGTTGGCGTGGTGTGGAAGGTTAGGAGAGGGGTGAAAGCTCAGGTGTCGTCCTCGTCACTTAACCGAGGTTCAAAATTACGAGGTCCGTCGCCAATAGTCCTCGTGTTGCTTCTAGTGCGACGTTAATAAAAACTAAACTAAACCAATGGCTCGTTATTTTCATTATATCCACACTATTTTAAAACATATATTTTTATCGAACGAAGAATAACACGAGTTCTTCGTTATTTTGATAATTTATTTAAAAAATTCCATAAACAAAAAGTAATTTGGAGTGCTTTTCCAGAAAAGAAAATTGCCCTGTAAAGTTCAAGTTCTTTTTTCTCCTTTATTCACAGTATAATAAAAAAATCAAATTCTAAATTCTTTATTTTATGTTTATAAATATGAATAAAAACTTAATTTAGTATTTTAATAAAGTTGGAGCAATTTAAGTACGTCTGAAAAAAAAATAGCAAAAAATTTGAATACCTAAAAAAGTTACGAATATTATTTAAACATATTTGTGTACGATATAAGCATGTATTAAAATATATGTAATAAATTTCAAGAAGCTAAGCAAACACTGAAAATGTTAGCACTTTGTGTCCCTTTAAATAAAGTAAAAATAACTTTTAAAAATATTTTTTCAAGAAATTATATCTAATGACATTTCGTCATAAAATGAATTAACATAAAAGTGCAATGGACTTTTTTTCCTTTTGTATTATTTTATCAACTTTTAATACATTTTGTACTTTTCTTCTCAAACTCCTTGTCGTATCTTCTATTTGAACTTTTTGGAGTACAACATATTTTTACACCGTAGATGAACTGAATTTGGGATATTTCGGTCAAGTAGGATATTTTTATAGTTACCTCAGAAGCAGAGATTTTTGCGGAACTTAACAGGGTTACCATAAATTCGTAAAAACACTTGACAGCGTGTAAGATCTGTTGATAAAGTAACGGGACTGGGGGTAAAAAAAGGATGTTTATTTATGGCAAGTCAATTGTTTGTCTCCTTTTAAGTATTCCATATTAACACTCATTGGTCCATTCTTATTTTCCTCTGGTAGAAAGCGAATTATTCTCTAATAACTAGCAGCTAGCATTATATACTCTTCAAAGAAGTTTTGATTTAGCCGAGGGAAAGAAACAATGGTAAAAATGTTTCATTCTGCATCAAGACAAGGGTGATTCGCAAATAGAGTTTTCCGTGAAGTAATGTTTATTTAAATTCAGATTGCAACTTTAGGACATCCTCCTATTTCTCTGATTTATTACCATGTGATAAACACGGGTGACGCACCCCAGGGTTACCCTAGCAATCCATCTCTCTTTTCAACCCCCCTTCTTGCTAACCAATTTTTGTCTTTTTATTTTTATTTATTACGTCTAAACTGCAGTTAAATCATGTTTGGCGCAGCATAGCCACATCTGGCTCTTGCGCCAATAACCTTTACATTAACTCACTCACTCACTCACTGTTATCATGTTGATCCTCAGCCCTCAGGTAAGCCTCTTCAGTTAAGTACAGGCATCTGACTCCAAGGAACCCTAGCAATTTTTTTCTTTCCCTTGGGGTTTACTGTCTTAAAGCAAATATGGGTGAAGCATTCTCGTGATATTCTAGAGATTCTACTCTGTTTTCGACCCTTCTTGTCTATCATTTATAAATTCCTTAACTATTTTTCAAACATCTAGATAACATTTGTACCTCATTTGGTGCAGAATAGTCCATATCCAGATCTTGATCCATAAAAATCCAGCATCACTCACACTCACTCCCTTTCCCCAAAAACAAAATCTGCGTTATTATGAACTCATTTTGAGTTATTAGAGGCAGTTAAGAAGAAAAATTTACAGCGATTAAATGGCCGTGGTAGGCTAGTGGTTTTGGTTGCTAGCTTGCCATTGGCATTTTTTCCGTCGAATTGTGGCCTCAAGTTCTGATGCTACTAAAGACCCACCATTTAGAGGGGCTGTTGTGGCGGCGGTAGCCTAGCAGTTAGGGCAGCGGACTCGCGGCTGGCGGTTTTCGTTAAGTCGTGGATTCGATCCTTGATGCCACTAAAGATCCGCCGTGTAGTCGGAGCTGATGCACATTAAATCTATCGAGGCCAAAATTTTTCCCATTGGCGTGGTGTGAAGTTAGAAGAGGTGGTTTCAGCTGAGGTATCGTCCTCGTCATTTAACCGAGGTTCAAAATTACGAGGTCCGTCGCGAATAGTCCTCGTGTTGCTTCTAGTGCAACGTCAATAAAATCATAAAATCAAAACAATCCAATAGAGGAGCTGATTATGACTAGTCTGTCGAGGGTAGAAATCCCCCAGTTGGCTTGATGTGAAAACATTTTGAGGAAGTTGCCATCTCAGGTGACATCTCCCTCACTTGACTAAGGTTCAAGTTTAGTTTGGTTTTATTAATGTCGCGTTGGTAGCACCATGAGAGCTATTGTCTTCAGACTTCATAATTTTGATCCTCGGCCAAGTGACGAGGACGACATCTGATCTGGCACCAACCCTCATCTAACTTCCATACCACGCCAACTAAAGGACTTTTAGCTTCGACAAATTTAACGTGCATCAGCCCTGGCTACATTAAGGGTCTTTAGTGCCATCAAGGCTCGAACCCGCGACTCGACGAAAACCACCGACTGTGAGTCCAAGACCATGACCACTTGGCTACTGCGGACACAATTAAGGTTCAAAATATGAAAAACGTAGCCAATAGCACTTGTAACGCTTTTGCGAAGTTGGTAAGCAATCTATAACCATCAGTTATAGCAATTAAAACAGTTTTCAGAAAATGAGCTGCAGCGCGGTTTCGACCATTTGAAGGTGGGCGCGGTAGCCTAGTGATTATGGTGGTGGGCGCGCGATCGGCGTTGTTTTCGTCGAGTCGCGGGCTCGAGCCCTGACCTGCCGTGCAACTGAGATGATAGAAGCTGGTCAAGGTTCCAAATCCTGCAAGTGGCGTAATGTGGAAATTAGGAGAATGATGTGTCAACTGTCATCTTCTCTTCGTCACTTTACTGAGTTACAAAATTACGAGATTTGTCGACAATAGCTCTCGTGTTGGTTTTAAGTGCGATATTAATAAACAATCACAATCAAGCAATGGAAATTAAGAATGGGTTTACGTATAAGTTCTAATAGGGGAATGCTTTGAATGAGTCAAACAATAGATGTACCATAAATTGTAACCAGATATCATGTTTTTAATAAGTTGTGTTACTTTTTAGACAGATCTCGTTTCTAAATGTTTATTGAAAATCGTAAACCTCTTTCCGTTAAATAATTTTTATTGTAAAGATTGAGTAGAGGATTTTGAAAACATAAATATTAACTTGTCTAATGCTTTAACGCAGAACCTTCTTTGTCAAAACAATTGATAGGCTATCGCAAGATTCTGTGATTTACGATTCATTCCTTCTCGCATTCTTACACGAGAAATCTCCGAGGAGACATTCTTTCACAGAATCTAAACGCTTTTTCTTTTCAAGCGCTGACAAGTAAGTCACCTTTGACGTTAGTCGAGAAGGTCGTGGAAATTACCGACGCCAGACCGAAAATTTTTATCGAGACAAAACTTTTTCCCAGACATTGAAAATAAAAAAGTAAACCTTCATTTCGTATTCGTACCAACAGCAGCTGAGGCGATGTTTACATTGTGATTAAGCAAAAGGAATATTGGAATGTTCTGGAGAAAAATGTGGTGATGTTGACCTTGAACTCTCTAGACAAATATTGAATTTATTTCGTCTGTTTGAGAGGTTAATTTTATTTAGTTTACAGATAAATTAATCCTAAAAAAGTTTTCTGCAGTTGTAGTTTATGGAGCATTAGTTGTGCATGAACTGGTAGAAAAAGTTCCATATGTATTTTTTTGCACTATCAAAACTAAAATAAAAACTACGAAATAATAATATTTAGATAAACCTATTATTCCTTTCAAATAAAGAAGCTGCAGTTTTTGTAACGATAATAATATTAACGATTTTGACACACATGTAAGCATTTCGAGCAACTTTATTAAATTTCTTCAAGAATCTTCGATCATTGATTTAGATACATTATTATAAATTATTCACTAAATACCTGTTTTTTTGTTGGTTTAATTAACGTTGCACTAGAAGCAACACGAGGGCTATTCGCGACGGACCTCGTAATTTTGAACCTCGGTCAAGTGACGAGGACGACACCTGAGCTGGCATCCTCCTCTCCTAACATCCACACCACGCTCAGGGAGGACTTTGAGTCTCGACAGATTTAACATGCATCAGCCCCTGCTACACGGTTGGTCTTTAGTGGCATCAGGCTCGAACCTATGACCCGACCAACGAGTCCGCTGCCTTATCCACAAGGCTACCGAGGCCACTAAATATTTGATAGCCAGCGAAATTACTGAAGAACGAAGCAATTAATAAATTAAAATTACTACAATTCAAATTTAAAATAATTTCATGTTTCGTTTACATTTCAGTGCCTTATGTTTCATTATTTAACGAATATTTCAAAACTTTTATTTAGCAAAATAGAATTAAAGACATGTATTACAAAAAGTGGTTACCAGAACACAGAATTAGGGAGGTTTGCAAAAATCGTAGACTCTGAAGTACTCCAGTGATCTTTTTCTTTCTCAGGGGGCTTACTGTTTTTGGTAAACACAGGTGACTTAACCCCGGGATACCCTTGTGGTCCTACTCTATTTCCGACTCTAAAATATCGTAAAACAATGTCAGCGAGCCGATATGAGTTTGAAATCAAATGATATTGAATTAAAACTACACACAGAATTCACAAAAAACCCGGTTGTCAGAAGTCAAATGCATAAAAGTTCATTTGGGTCGAACTTTGATCTTAACCCAAATACCGAGAAGAGATCAATGAGCATTTTAATAGCGATTTCGAAATTGGGTACTTGTCCAGTATAGCAGCGCCCGCCAATTTACGATTTCGGATGTAGACGGAAAATCGCCAAGCAGTAGGATTTATTGCCATGTTTGGTTGTAACTACTACGGTTGCAGTCCTAAAGAAACAACACTTCATCATTTTAGTAAAATATCGCTTGCCTGTTAACGTTACCGATTTCGTATTTTTTTTAAATTCCTATTTTGTTGCCTTTGAAAATGTCGTTAACAATTTTCAATTTACCAAACAGCGGAATGGATGATGGTTTACACATTTCATGGTGAACCATAAGTACAATTTTGTAAATCCGTCAACGGGAGTTCACACGCAAAATGTTGAAAAAATGTGGGGTTCCGCAAAGTGGCGTAACAAGAAACAGCACGGCACGACTCTGCATCATCTAGAATCGTATTGGCAGAATTAATGTGGAGGAAATATGTAGGGAAAAAAATGCTTTCTATAAAATAGTGAACGCAATTTCGGAAATATGGCCTTTTATGTTGATTGATGTTCTAAAAGTTATGTAAATATTAAACATCCAAATTTTTATAGTACTTACTGGAATGAGATTTATCACTAAACATTTTCAAGATTATTAAATAAAAATATTATTTAAAAAAGTTTTATATTATTTATTGGTGTGTGATTTGTTTTCCTACATTTCAATTTCGCGCTCCGCTTATTTGGCGCTTTTAACTAGCTTGGCGACAATGGCGTTTTCTTAATTTGGCTTTAATAGACAAGTACCCGAAATTGTTAGACCAGTTGCATTGATATTATTCTGGTTTTCTTCTTATATTATGCGATTTATTTCCAATTACGTTAACATATATCAAAAATACAATAAAACTTCTATAATTCGATTTTTTTAGCTCGAAATTTTCGATAATTCGAACTTTTGTCCGCAGTCCCTAGAATTCAGCATAAAGAGCACGAAAAAAAATTGCGGATAACTTGAACTTTATTTTAGAATTTGTGCGATATATATTAGATTATTGCGATAAAAATAGTTTAACTAATTTACCAAATGATGTGCATTATTATTTTAACGGCGTGAGAATTATGTCAACATGGAATAAATATGAATGTGCATGGTGAGATAATTAACGCAGATATATTATTCCACAAGAGATGGAGAACAACCAAGATGAGGCGAGAGTATTTGGAGAAAATCCAGGAAAACAAATGAAGCAGAAACTGTGATACACATGCAAAGTCTTCGAAGTCGGATGAATACTCTTTTTGTACAATATACAGTGGCTCCCAAGTTATGAGTATACATCCCCTTTCTTTACTTTGGAATTATAAACATAAGGTGTAAAGGTTTTTCTTTAAAAAAATAAGAATGATAAATCACTCATTTAATAAGGTATGTATCCAAAAAAATAAACACAAAGTTAATATAATAAAATTATTGCACGAATTGATATCACAGAATTAAATATATACTTTGTAGAAAAAGAACATAACCTGATAAATTAGCAATCACTCTTTTACTTAAGTTTTTACGTTTGATACTGACTTTGGATTTAGATAGTAATAAATAAGTTTCTAGTAGAAATATTAATAATTAATCTTCAAAATGGGTTCCAGAACCAAAACTGTAGTTCAAGTTAGAGAGCTGGGGTCGTTAAAATGGTTGAAGAAAGCGAACCTCTTAAACACACACACATTCAAAAATCACCAAAAAGTAAAAAGACTCGCAACACGCTAAAAATATTCTCGGAAGAGGACGAAACGAGATCCTGGATGACAGAACAAGTAGGAGGGTCCTACGAAAAGTGTAGACTCGCGGCCGGCGGTTTTCGTCGAGTCGTAAGTTCGAGCCTTTTTGCCACAAAAGACCTGTTGTGTAGCCGAAACTGATGCATGTTAAATCTGTCGAGACTCAAAGTCCTCCCTGAGCGTGGTGTGAAAGTTAGGAAAGGGGGGGGGGTCCAGCTCGGGTGTCCTCCTCGTCACTTGACCAAGGCTCAAATTTACGAGGTCCGTCACCAAAAGCCCTCGTGTTGCTTCTAGTGCGGCGTTAAGAAAACCAACCAACAGCTGCCGTTTAAAAATGTGATGAACTTCCAAATCCTCGCGAGAAACGGTGTATAAATCATGAGCAAATTCAAGTATTGCCCTCGTCATCTCACTGTGGTACGAATTATGTATTTCTTTCCCTACTATCCGTTATGCTGCTTCTGGACTGGGCAAAGCCTCTATTTTTTATTGAACGTTTTTTCTACTGCTTTGTTCTGTATCAGAAACATGAGATCTGTTACTACTATAAGTAACTTAAGTTCGGTTAATCAAGAACGACGGACCATTTAAACAAAAATAAAGTTTATTAAATCCAAACTATACTGGATCTCGCACCTATATGTCAATCAACAACCGTATCGTTTTACATCCAATAGCATTCTGCTAAAAACAAAAAAAATTCTCCCCTATTACAAGGAAGAGCGCCATCTAGTGGCTTTACAATAAACTTCTCTGGAATAATACAAAATGGACAGCGGACTGAACAAGATCCACTACCCCCTTTCAATACGCATCGTAATTTTGAGCCACAATCAGATGGCGAGCATGATATTTGAGCTCGCCCCGCGCTCTCCAAATTTCATTAATGTAAGGACAGAGCCTCGACACATTTAATGCAAATCAGTCCTTATACACAACAGAAACCTTAAGGGCACACCCGACAGAAACATCATCAACTACAAAGATCCTTGACATGACCACTAGGTTACCCGCAGTCAACAAACTTCTTAAATATCTCAGGTTAATAACATACAGTCATGCCTTTGTTGAAAGCCATTTCGTCGAGGTATGAGACTCAAATTTGAAGAAGAGATTCGATTTACGGTAAAATCCCATTAATATGCCCCTTTTCACGACTAGAAAAAACTTTTAAAAGATGATCAGATGCTTACATCCTTTAAATGCGCATGAGATTTATCTTCTCTTCCTCTCTTGATCTTCTTATTCTCTATTGATCTTTTTTCCTGTAAGGTTTGCCTTTTTTGATAAACATTGGTGACGTGCCCCAGGATACATTTAAGTTTCTTCCTCTGTTTTTGACCGTACTTCTGGTCAAATAATTTGTCTTTCTTCGAAATCTTCTTTTCCTTCAACTTACACATGAACAGCCGAAACTATTATTTCATAACATAACGACTGTTTGTAACAAATTGACCATATATGCCTCTTACTCCAATAAAACCAACCAATTTTATGAAGCATATAGTTTAAACTAAAAGCTTGATTGATTGTCTATTCACGTCGTACTTTAATGTAATACGAGAGACATTGGCACAATTTTGAACTATATTTAGATGACGAGATCGACGCTTAAGCTGGACTCACAACATATCATTTCGAAGACTTTGAGCCCCGACGGATTTAACGTGTACCGTCTACGCTACACGACGAGTATTTTGTGGAATCAGGATTTGAACCCATGACTCGACGGAAAAAACGACGACCGTGAATTCGTGACTAGGACCAGTCGATTACCGTAGCCGTTAATCAGTGGCATAATTATTTTACAGAAGGAAAATACATTAAATAAAATAATTTGATAAAAGATTAAAATATTTTAAGTATGAGCTCACTTTTTTTTAAGAATCCTAATCGAAGAATATTGAAAAAACGGAATAAAAAAATTCCATCAAGTAAAATAACTTCAAATGTTTTATGGTTTACAAATGAATAGTTATAAAGCTCTTTAATTTTACAAATGGAATAATTGGATTTCTTTGTCGAAGTTTAAATTGTTCTTTAGTAGTAAACGAAATGTTTAAAGATGAAAAGTGACTTAAGAGCTGACAGTTGACTTTTGCTCGAAAGTTTAAGTCACGCAATATCAAGGTTTATTGAATTTTTGTCTTAAAATCTTAGGAAGTTCAAAAGCCGTGTGAACTTTTGTTTCAACGGTTTTTTTTCGAATATTTCACACCTTAGATTTTTTTTTTTTTTTAACTTCCAAGAAGTAATTTCTTTTGTCAGTAAATAGGGGATTTTTGAATATAAAATGCTTGGAATGGCACTAAAGAATTTGAAAATGGAATTTCTTTTATTTTTCAGGTAAAAGAAGTTTGTCTGAAAATCTTCGTCTGAAAATTTTTGTTAAAAACTTCTCATAGTGCCTTGAGTTCTCAAAAAACTAATAAATGAAGGTTATTATCATGAATTTTTGAAATTTATTTTACTCTATAGTGTACTCGCAATTCCACATGTGGGTTTTGACTATTATATATATATATATATATATATATATATATATATATATATATATATATATATATATATAGTCTGTTTATTGGACGTTTTCCGATTTGATTTGGTTTTATTAACTTCGCACTAGAAGCAACACAAGGACTTAGGGTGACGGACCTCGTAATTTTGATTCTCATCACTCGGTCTAGTGATGAGGATGACACTTGAGCTGGTACCTCCTCTCCTAACTTGCACACCACGCCAAAGAGTGTGGAAGAAACGTTACGTAAGTACGTTTTCCGGAAACGTATTTCTGCCGGGTGCATGGTCCACTAATTACATTTAGTAAGCCTTGCACACTTGAACACGGTGAAACACTGTCAGTAACGAGGTCGACATCTGAGCTGGCACCCCACTCTCCTCATCCGCATTACACCAAAGTGAGGTATTTGAGATCCAACAGCTTTAATACGCCTCACAAAGGTTCTTTAGAAGGAAAAGGATTCCAGCATGCATTATCCTTATACAGGTACACCATCGGCCAGATAAACAGATGAAATATTCAATTTACAATTCTGAAATTAATTTCACTGTGCAAAACTGATTAACATAAGACCTGGTGATCTTAGTAGCTTATTGGTTAAAGTAGTGAACTATGAGGCCGGAAATGTTCAAATCAGGTCTTCGACTCGGGTCTTGATTCCTCGAGAGATCATTATACTGAATTATGGGGCGACAGAACACTAAATAGAAACTTTCGAAATTGTCGAGTAGTTTGGTGTAGAAAATGGGCGAGTAAGAAATTAATAATTTTACCTTGATTAGGAATTGCAAAGTTAATAAAAAGAATTCTTAACCATGAGTTCAAGTCTCGATTTTACTAAAGGTGGGTAGCGCGGATCAATGAGGGCTGTTGCTCGTTAAACGAAAGTGTACCTTAAACTTCTCTTGTGGTTTGGTGTGGATTTAAGGCGAGTGAGTTATTAGCTCAGGTATCATCCTCGTCACTTGACCATGACACAAAATTATAAGGTCCTTTTGCATCTTCTGTAACAATCCTAATTCCATTCTATCAATCAAATCTATCAACCAACTACAAACAAACGTCTATCGTTTTCGTTCTCTTCCTATATTTTTGTTGTGACAGCAGTATTTGAGTGTTCGTAGTTTCAAGCTTTGCCAAGCGTTGTTTCATTTGAGACACAGGTTCGAGTCCTGGTGCGAATACGTGGCCGCGGTAGCCTAGTGGTCATGGCTTCGTGACTGGTGGTTTTCGTTCAGTCGCGGGTTCGATCCTTGGCCGCTAAAGACTCGTAGTTGGGGCTAATGCACGTTAAATCTGTCTAGGCCCAAAGACCTCCCGTTGGTGTGATGTGGAAGTTTTGAGAGGGGGTAAAAGCTCAGATGTCGTCCTCGTTACTTGACCGAGGTTCAAAATTGCTAGGTCCGTAGCCAATAGCCCTCGTGTTGCTTCTAGTGTTACGTTAATAAAAAAAACTAAAATTAAACTAAAAACTAAAACTGGTGCGAATACAGATCCTTTAGAATAGTGATGATATTGTATGTTAAAAATGTCTAGATTCATAATTATCAAGTAAGAGTAGTGTGGAAGTTTCGATAATAGAGTTCTAGCTCTAGAATCATCCTCGTCACTTGACATTGGGTTAGAATTACGAAGTCTGTAGTCAATAGCTTTCGTGTTGCTTCAAAGTAAGACATCGATAAACAATAAAATAAAATCGATATATTTTATTACAGAGTATTAGAGAGGTTTAGGGCAATAAGCACGTGGCCGGCGATATATTTAAGTCGAGCAACGTGTTCGAGTCTTGTCTCCGCAAAAAAACCTGTCTTGTAGAGGGGATGATGTTCGAGGCGTAATGTCCTTCGGTGGATTGAGTGTGGTGCCAATTTAGGTATCAACCTCTGCAGTTGATCGCAATTCAGAATGACGAGGGATATTGTCTGTGAGTAGTGAACCTTGTGCCGAGCAGAAATAGGCAGGTGGAAGAAAGGGTCGATTAACAAAAAATGTTTTAATATCTTTTTTACAAAATATCTTGCATTTTGTGCAAAAAATGTTTTTTTTATCAAACAAATAAGCCAGTAGTATTATATGCATGTCATGGGAAAATTATATAAGAATTCACTACAAAAGTGAAATTCAAGTTACAAATATAAGTTTAGCACTTCGTAAGAGATAGTTTGGGATATCTATACCAACACCGCATTTTTAACTCGAGATTTCTGAAACGATCAAATAACAAATTTCTGAAACTTACAATAACAGAGCTAAGCAAAATGCCTTCCAATCTAGATAATACGCTTCCTTTTTCTAGAACGAGAAGTCCTCTTTTATTTATGAGGATGCAAGTAATTGAGATATAAGATAAAATTTATTTTTTGAAATTTATTTCCATAAAATCTCGCAAGTATGCCCTCTGTGACGACGTAAGTAATCCATTAGAAATATTCCGAACAGAATAGGCAATTGAAAATTTTGGAGGTAATGTATTTTCACGGATGAGAACAGAAAAATGAAATTAATACTTCAAAAAATGCAAAAAAACCTCTTTATGATATAATTCTGAGGTACATGTGTAAAAAATCCCGTCAACCTTTTCACACATACACATTCAATCGCCAAACATGATTAAATTGAAGTAATTGGAAAATGATTGGCGGACTTTTGATTGGAATTGTGCCTTCATGATCGACAAAATTTTACACATGTACCAATTGTAACAGTCCGGCATTGATTCCAAATTATAAAATGGACGTTCATTAAACCCACTTTTCATGAACATTTTCGCTAAAATTTTCGTAACACATAGAATAAACGCTGGAGTGGTAAGTCTAATGATTTTTATGAATTAAGCGAATTGTATAATGAAAATAATTTTTATTGTTGTGAATGTCCCTCTTTGTGCCTCTCAAAATCCTAATCAACTTCGGAGGAGGAAAAAAAAAAGAAACCGGGTCACTTAGATCCTCTCTCTTAAAATCGAAAATCGCCGGCCGGCAAGTTCCAAAACGAAACCATCGCGCATCCCAACAGATGGCGCTCTCATCCCAACCAAGGACGTTTGGCGGTCACACGAGGCATTACGATTCCGCCGAAAGAGCGACGTCGAAGATGCCGCTGCGAATGCACGGTCCCCGGCTATGTCGTAAACAACGGGAGTCGGCGAAACAGCGCGTTTCTCAACCTTGAAACACGAAGCAATAAATATTCAACTTTCTAAATTTAGCTTTTCCACCTTTTCATGCCCGTCCTGGGCTTCAGAGATCACTTGGCTATGTCGTGTAGCCTAAACCTGGCGAGTTGTCGCCTCAGAGCTGAAGCACTCGCTCGCCAACTCCACACCAACCTCTGGAGTCCGCGATCGACACAGGGGTCACCTGGAGACAGTGGTTGTGTTTCCCCGTGCTTTGGACTGCCCAATGCCCATTCTCTGGGAGTAATTGACAGGCCGCCGCTCAAACTGGAGCATCACTGGAGAATGTCCAGCCTCGATGATGAAGATGAGCAGGAGCAGTTGGTATCACCCCTCTCTGGGATGAGGGGTGGAAATGGGG
Source organism: Nephila pilipes (assembly GCA_019974015.1). Classification (NCBI taxonomy): domain Eukaryota; kingdom Metazoa; phylum Arthropoda; class Arachnida; order Araneae; family Nephilidae; genus Nephila; species Nephila pilipes. Next base: position 262,103 of record BMAW01059970.1, on the reverse strand, counting down.
ATGTGGATGCCTGTGCCACCCCACCTCAGATATCTCCTCCGTATAGCCCTACGGAGAAAACAGGATTGATTGGGAAAAGTGGATCGGGAATTTTCGGTAAGGTTCGAGTTTTGTATCTGTCACTTGCAACAAGTGTGATCATATGATCCGAATGACGCATAGTAGTATTTCCTATAAATGATAAATAGAGGATTACGAAAGCATATTATCCAACGGAATTGGAAGAAATATAAAATTTTAGATAAGATTCGACAGTTGCTAAATAATTTCATTCAGTGCAATGCCACTCGTCAATTTTTTGACAATTAATTGTGCATATATTTAAATAGTTGGAAAGATTATTGACATTCAAATAATTCGTTATTAAAACCTTGTGACACCTAAATATTTGTTTCAGAAAAGAAAACGGCGCTCTTAAAAAATTCACTAGAAATACAAAGTACGATAAATTCAAAAAAATTCACTAGAAATACAATAATTTTTAATAACTCGCTTAAAAATATTTAAAAGCGATTTTTAAAAATAATCAGTACATAAGAATTATATGTGTGTGGTATTCTTACCCCCATATGAATATGATTTACGTTACTCAAATGTGCAAACAATTGTCAACTATTGTTTTTCCACATGTCAGATTTCCAACGTTTTTTCACTGAGCAGTACACTGTACTCTATTCAGTTTTAAAAATTCAGACCTTCAGAAAATTAATCTTCAGATATTACGAACTTGCCAGAGTAAATTTTGTAATATATTTATGTTAATTAAATCCTAGGAGTTACTTTATTACAAATCCAGCGGGTATCTTTTTTTTTTTTTTCGAAAATTAAAATATCACTGTTTTTTTTATTTTGTTTTAGAACGTGCCAATATTTTAAGAATTTTTTTCTGGAATTTATTTAAGAATTTCTATAATGCAATCGAAAAATGTGCAGTTTTTATACCAATTACAGTTTTAATTGGTTTTACAAACAAAATATTCTTAATTATCTGTTTTTGGGGTAGATATTATTTTCAACATTTTTCTGTAGAATACAAAAAAAAAAAAAAAAAAAAAAAAAAACCGCAGCTTGAAATTTTCATTACCAAATTATTATGTCGTTTAATCTGTTTATTATGCAAAATTCTTAATTGTCATCAGCAAAATGGCTCTTTTAGTCAACGGACAATTCTTGCTTTCTTCCAGAAAAATAATTTTCACAAAATAGACATAATCAACATGCATATGTATATATATCACTTATAATAAGTTATTATGATTTTAACATAGGTTGTGTTTTAAAGTTTTTATTTTTGAATTTCCTAATAAATCGTACTTTTCTATTCTTAATTGTAAATAAGTTATGATCGATAGCTTTGTTTTACGATTGCGTGTTTTTTACTGTAATCGATATGACCTTTTGTCACCTAAGTGGTATTTACATTCATCAGATATCAATGATACATTTAAGATAGGCAATGTTAATGCAGCGTTTTTATCTGATTATAAACAAATATTTTTCACCTCCGCAATAAATATTATCGGGTTTGTCCAACATAAGAAACTTATTAAACCAGATTTTCAAGTTTTTTTTTATATTAAAAAAAGATTTTGTTTTCAAATACTCTTAAAAAGACCTCACATACTTGTTTTGATTAGATTTGATTCTAGTTCAATGATCGCTAAATTGTCCTTAGTTCTTTAAATCATTTAATTCGACTCCTTCATTGAATTTCAATTTTTAAATTAAATCTTTATTTAAGTTCATTCATATGTATATAATTTTATGTTTCTTTTAAAAATATTATTATTGTCAATTGTATAATATTGTTATAGAATATTATCTGATATTTAAAGTTTTACGATTCATTTAATTGTATTTAATAGTCAATGAGCCGAGTTTCTTACACAATATTTAGTTGTTTGGATTTTAGAATGATATGTTAAGAAATTTTATCTATATATATAAAATGTTGCTGTCTAAACCATTTTAAATCTCACTTTTTGAATTTTATAGTTCTTTGATGTAGTAAATTTCCTTTGTAAGTTCATGTGCTGGAGGAAATTTTTAAAATTCTATCATGGGATAACTGGTAGAATTTCCTCTTTAATAATGCAAGGATAACAAAGAAATTGCGGGAAAAGAAAATTCCATGCATACAATTATTTTATTCACATTGTCTTTACTTTTACAACATTTTTTTAAAATTCACTCTGATATTTTAACAATTGATATAATACTACTATACATTAATACTTACAATGGCAGAGTAATGCATGATATGTATGTATTTTGAGATTATGCATCTTTCTTCTTTTTCTTTTTGATGTTGACAAAAGTTCCAGTCAAGATCATAAGGTACCGACGTATAGTAAGGCATGTGGATATGATATAAGGACGATCAAATTTGAACTTTATTTTCTTAAAAAATAACATCCATATTATTTCAGTTTACAATTTTTTCCATTCTGTGTTAGCTCAAAATGTTAAATGAGCCTTAAATTAGCTTCAATTTTAAAATCTCGATGACCTTTATGACCTCTCCTAGATTCCTTTAGCTTAAAATCGATACCTCTCTAATTATTTTATGATTTTTTTTTAATTTTTCATTTGCATTGTTTTGAAATAGTTTTCTTTTTTCATCGATTTTCGTTTAAAATTGGATGAACTCTCTAACAACACATTTAAAAAAAATTGTGATTAAATCATCTTTAATAGAGCAATTATTGCATGTTGATTAAAAATGATTAACATTTAGAATTAAAAAATGATATACTTTTTATAAAAGTATCGTTTACAAAGAAGTGTAGTCATTGCGTGCAATCTCTTAAACTAGTGTAAGAATTGTTAAACTATTTTTTTGTTCATTGAATTCTTTATCATTTTCTTACACACATATAAAACATACATATTCACACTTAAAATATTAAGACGAAAATCATTTTATTATTCCGAAAACCAAACGGTTTGATTATAAACTGGGTACGGGAAAATATGACATTCTTTCTAAACGCTTTAAATAACACGTTATTTAATAAAATTTAAGTAATTATAAAACTCATATAGTAGCTTATATTCCGAATGGTAATAAACATTAATGTATTAAATATGTAATAAATTTTTATTTTTGCTCACAGGGGCTTACCTCGGGGGCATCAAGATCCCGAGGGATCATAGTGATCTTTTTCTTTCCCATGGTTTTTTTGTTGTCTTTGGTAGACCGGTGTAGTGACCGGGTATGACAGAATAGTCCCACTGTAGCTCATGCACGTCGTAAGAGGCGACTAAAATGGGTACCAGTGTCTGGGGTTATAGCAGGGCACCCTGCCCCTGGGGATTATATCAGGGGATCTCAAAGATTTGTCTTCTTTTGGTAAGTGCGGGCATCATGACCCCGAGGCACTCTAGTCACTATAGTGATATTTTTTCTTTCTCATGGGGTTTCCGTCGCCAATAGCCCTCGTGTTGCTTCTAGTGCGACGTTAATAAAAACTAAACTAAACTAATTTCCCATGGGGTTTACTGTTTTTGGTAAACATGGGTTACTCTAGCAATCTTTCTCTACTTTCGACTCTCTTTCTTGTCAACCAATTTTTGTATTTTTCTTCAATTTTTTCACGTCTAAACCACAGTTAAACATTGATTGGTGCAGCATAGCCACACCTGGTTCTTGCGCTATAATCCCTTTACACTCAATCACTCATTGTCTTTGGTAAACATGGGTAACGCATCATCGGGATACCAAGCTCATCCTTCTCTGTTTTCGAACGTCTTCTTTGTCAACCAATTTTTCCTTTTTCCAAACGACATTTGCAACATAGCCGAATCTGGCTTTTCCGCCATCAAACTTTACCATCGCTCACATTTTTTAATTTATTTGCATTTTAACTTACTTCCGAGTACTTAAACAGACTATATAATTAACATTATTAAAAAATTAATTGCTTCTGTGTGTATCATTAAAGTTCTGGAACTCCTAAATATCCTTCCATAGATACCTGTGTACTCCTAATTTAAATATGATTACTAAATGGAGGATCTCTGATTTAATTTCACCTCAAACCGTTGTATGGAATTATTGAAAATGATGCTCTTTGAAAATAAAACTGATTTCATGCTCATTCGTGTGGAAGTATGGGAGTGAAGTAGCAGTTCTGGTGTGTAAGATACGTTGCTAATTTCCCACTATACAATTCTAGTCTTTATGATATTTAAAAAACTCGTTTCTAATCTAACACAGAAGTCAACCAGAACGGAATTGAAATTTATATTTGCGTTCATTTGTCGGAGCCTTGATGCCACTAAAGCACGTTAAATCCATCGTGGTTCAAAGTTCACTCGTTGGCGTAGTTTGGAAGTTAGGAAAGGGGGTGTCCTCCTCACTTGACTGAGGTTCAAAATTACGAGGTCCTTCACCAATAGCCCTCGTGTTGCTTACAGTGTCTCGTTAATAAAAAAAAACAAATTGCTGTTCATTCATAAAATAACCGAGACAAAACGTCATCAAGATGTATTTATTCTGTTAATTAAATGTCGATTTTTATTTTTTCTTCAGATTTTAATTATATTACGAATGCTTCTAAGAATTTTAAATAACTTTCGAGTGCCTTTTATTCAATTCAGGTACGTGTTTTCATTATTAATGTGTTTCACTATATTTGTGCGTTATTTTTATTTAGTTTTTAAGCAGTTCAAAAAATTCGATTATTAAAGAATTTAACTGATCTTAAACCATCATATTGTTTGTGACAAAAGTGAACAACTTTCATAATCAGGAATCAAGGCCTTATAGGGAAATTACTGCTCTCATTTGGAAGTTACAATATTTGATTTTGATAAATTCTAAACGAGATCTCGCAAATTCTGAATATAATAAAGTATCTCGCAAATTCTATATTTATAATAAAGTTTCTATTTTGTTTTGCATATTTTTTTTTTTTCAAAAAAATTATTGATAAAGATTTTTTTAAAATAAAACATTAATCTAAAGTCATCTTTGAAAACAATTGTCTTAAAAGAAACAATAAGTGATTTAAAAGTTTTATTTCATCGAGAGGAAATTTATTATTTTATTTGAAAGCTACTTATTTACTTCAATCTTAAAAGACAAAGTTCATGATAAATTGGATGTAAAATTCTACCATTATAGTGATTTTATTAAGTTAGCACGAACTATTAATATTTATGTATAAATTGAGCAATGACTAATTGAAATGAGCTGTGATGAAAAATTTGAAGTTCGATGTCAATTTTTATCAACAATTTAGTTTATTACAAAAATAATTTGATAAAATATATGTATGCAACAAGGTCAATAAGAGACATAAAATGAACTTTTCACCTGCAAAAAAAAACTTTCTTAAATTTCCTTATACGATTAAGATTTCCTAGTTATTAAACAATTCTGTACTTTTTTTTTTATTATTATTCAGAATCTTAAGATACTACGCATGACAATTTGTTATTTCCTTGTCATAATATTTCTTAAGACCTGCATTTGCATTTGTTGTTGAATTGGACTTTTTCTCCACGTGAGTGGATTGAAAATTTTTGCTGTATGTTTATACATTATCGGCTGGTGTAAAAATAATGATTTTTTTAAAAAGTGTCTTATTTGTTATTCTTATTCCAGTTTATTTCTCGTGCAATTTAACCCCTGAAGTTTTGAAAGTATTTAAAAATTAATCCAGTGAAAGCTTTTAATAGAATAATTCTTTTTTTTTTTTTTTTTTTGCTGAGTCTGTCAAACACAGTATGTTTACGCTGCTCAACTCCTCTGAATTATGTGTAAGTTTATTTCTAATTTAATTCAACAGTAGGCTTACTTTTTATTCTAAAAGTAGTATTTTTTTTAAGAAATTTAATTCATTTCTGAAGGAAATGACCCTAGGCATTTAAAAAAACTCCATAGGTATTAATTTACTAAGTTGATAAATTCCTCTGAAATAAGTTTGTTTATCAACAAGTTATTAAGTTAAAAAGTCCGAAATCTAAAAGGGAAAAAAGCAGTTTTGAATTGCACGGGTAACAGAAGCATATGGGCGTATTTCCAAATTTTAAAGATGAAGGGGACGAACAATTTATGCATAATCGAGCTTGAAATTTTTTTTGATGCGTAATATATTTTATTCATATCTGAATAAATAAAATATATCGTTAATTGCAATACTGAGAATTCGGCTCAATCCAGTTTTGTAGTGGACCAGTCCTTTGGAGAGAAAAGTAATTTAACTACAGAATTTTTGTGTCATGTGCAATAATGACGGATCTGCTTCCGTTTGGTAAACCAATTTGTTTAGTAACGTGTAACCTGACAGAAAAGGTATGAAGTCAGGTGTCATTCCAGACATCCAATCATGGCTCAAAATTATGCGGTTCTTAGCCCTTTGGTAAATATCATAGGAAGAATTATGATCCCACGTATCCTTGTGAACTTTTTCTTTCCCATGGGGTTCACCGTCATTGTTAAACATGGATGACTCACCCTCGACTACCTTAGCGACCATTCTCTATTTTTGATCTTTCTTGGCAACCAATTTTTATCTTTTTCTTCCATCTTTCATACATCTGGAGCACAGTTTTAAACAAGTGTTTAACGCAACATAGTCAGATTTGTCTTTAGCACCATAAGCCCTGTCAGTCCTATGTACAATATTTTATATCTGAAATACATTAAATAATCAGTTATAGATATGCAGTACTCCCATTATAATCCGACTTTTCACTATTCCTACCTGTCAGTCATCCAGCGTTTTTACGCCGACAGGTAAGTTACTGCTTGTCGCGAAGAATTATTTACCACCTCTTACTTCAATGGAATAATGTGGTCTATTTTAGAACAAAACTGTATAATTTCTTAGTTTTAATTAATTCGTGTGTTTTACACATTATTTACATGTACTTCATGAACTTTATATAGTTACGCATAGCTTTTCTTGTTTGAATGCGATATTATCAATGGATTTCCAATAATCCGGTGAAGCTCTGGTCCGATATCTGCTAGAGTACCGAAAGAATATTACAACCGAATTCTTTCTCGTAAACCAAAGAAATATTGGTTATATTAGTTTATCCGAATATATGTACATATCGATGATTTGTAAAACTTGTTTCGGATGTAAGATGTTATTTTATGTTATTATTTTAATACTCATTATAATACAGTTCAGTAATCCAAAATTGTAGCATATTGAAGATTTTTCTTTTGGAGACCGGGTACGACAGAATAGTCCCACTGTAGCTCTTGCATGTAGTAAGAGGCGACTAAAATGGTCGTCTGGGGGTATAACCTGGCACCCTGCCCCTGGCGAATATATCAAGAGACCTCAGGGACTTACCTTCGTTAGGTAAGTACGCTCGTCATGACCCCGAGGCTTCTAGTGATCTTTTTCTTTCCTATGGGGTTTACTGTCTTTTCTAAATTGGGTGACGTACTCCCTAGTTACCCTAGCGATCCTTCTCTATTTTCGACTCTCCTTCTTGTCGACAAATTTTTGTCTTTTCTTCAATTTTTTTACGTCTGGACAACAGTTAAATCTTGTTTTGTGCAGCATAGCCTCATTTGGCTCTTGCACGAATAACCTTTTTATTCACTCACTCACACTGTAGCATATAAAATATAAAAATGTAACAGTTAAGTTCGTAAATATAATTTGATCCAGAACATCCTAATCAAAATTTTGAAATTAATTAATTGTGTGTTGAAATTAATCAAAATTTTAGAATCCACTTATCGAAATAAAAATTCCGTTGATAACCGTATATGGGGAAGACTAAAAATTTTTTCTTTGTTTCTTAACGCATATCATGAATTTTCCAAATTTTATTTGTAATTGAAACTTACCAGACGTAACTTTTTTACTGCGTAATTTCCCCCCAAAATTTATCAGTTTCTTGTTTCAATTTTTTTTATTTTGAAAATCAATCTAGTCTCTAAAGTAAATTAAAATTCTACCTGTCAATCCGGTTTTGCACACCGGCAAAATGTTGACATTAATTTTTTGGAGAGCTTCCAAGAAAATGCGGAAGTAGACAAAGGCTACGAAATGAATTATTATACACTCCCCTACGCGCGAGGGATACACCATATCCTTGATTGCCACGGCGACCGTTCTACTATTTATTTTCTCAGGGTCTCTATCAAAGCAGAGATTGGAAGGGAAGGGAGCATACCGTTCTTATTTTAAACTGTCGTTCGTCATACTTTTTCGCATGACAAGGGCAGTATGCCAGATAAGTTGCTGACGATCCCATTTTCATAAGGTCGTGTTTGACGCTCGAGCACGTGTTTCTGTTATTGTCTTCTCAATTTTGCGAAGTTATTGAACAGCAGCAATTGTCATGCAGCAATAGCGTGCACTGTTTAAAGTTTTCTGATAAAATTTTTTTAAACAAGTGTTGTTGGCTTATATATATATATATTACAGGAATTAAATACAGTAATATATAATAAAATCTGGCTTAAGTCGGACTCGTTGAGCAAGAGCCGGTCGAAAACCTGGGTTAAATGGAGAATGGGGAAGAAAAGGAAACAAAATTAAAACTATTTTGCAGAAAACCTTCTTTATATTGGACAAATCGAGTATGAATTATATTTACTGAGTGGTGTGGATGTTTGGAAAGGGAGGCGTCTGCGCAAGTGTCGTCCTCGTCACTTGACCGAGGTTCAAAATAACGAGGTCCATCGCCAATAACCCTTGTAGATAAGAGGTGTAATTAAGGTTTTAATGACTCCGCTAATAATATTTGTAAAGTCTCTCCCTCCAACACTTTCTTTTCATCCGTTCGGAGAGGATTTCAGTGAAGAAAACAATTTTTCAAGATACGTGGATGAAACAAGTAAATGTTATGGAATTAGCAGATCGTTTCTCTAAATTAAAAAAAAATTCTTCACACAAAACAATCCGAGTTAAAAAGATCATATTTAACCAGGTTCTACGGAGAGAGCTTATTCATGGATAGCATTATAGATATTAACACATTATTCAATCCTTCGAAACTCGAATCTTCACAACTTGCATCATCACAAAACCCCAAGCCGTTACACAACGACCATGAATACAACAAGAATAACGAGGATATTATTACAATATTTTTTAATAATTAAAGAATTTTTCATAATTTTAATTATTTTTTCGAAATGTTTTTCACACAGCTTAAAATAATATATATATATATATATATATATATATATATATATATGTGTGTGTGTGTGTGTTTGAAAACATTTTTCCAACTTTTAATCCCCCCAGAATAAAGAAGTTCCTTATGCACGTTAAAATAAATTATACATGCCTCAATTTAAGAATGAGTGCTAGCTTAATTCGCTTTTTGATTTATTAAAATGAATTTTCTCTTATCTCATTTCAAAACTTCTCCTTAGTTTTCTTTGTATTCAACAAAAATTAAATAAAAGAGGGGAATATTAAATTTTTTTAATCCAGTTCGTTTTTGACCTTGAGTTAAGCTTTGCTCAAATTGATATACTGTCTTAAAGTAAGAATATGGATGATTTCTTCATGAAAATCACTTCATCATTTAAATTTGTACTTAAAAATTCATCAGATAGCTTATATATTTATTAAAAGAGGTACAAGAATGTCAGTATTTGGAAAAAAGGTTTTGATCGGAAAAAAAATGTTCTAAGAATAGTTATCAAAAAATGCCAATTCCATTAAATACGATCAATCGTTTTTCATTACGATAATTTTACTCATTTTTTTGTGTTCAAAATGTTTCTGGACATTCAAATTGTGCTTAAAAGCCTTAAAATTGGCATCTTTTTTCATTGCATAATGAAAAATCACTCACGAGATTATGATTTTGATAATTTATTTAGAAAATTCAAACAATGTTTGGAGTGCTATTTATCGAAAACAAATTGCAATTGTATTAGGTGATTTTTTAAGAAAGGTTCTATTTAAAAACCGTAGAAATGTTTTTAATTTTGTGTTTAAAGCATGAGTAGAAATTTTATCGCATCATTACTTAAGTTTTAAAAACACAAGAAATTTCTGAATAAATATCGAATAAATACAAGGAGACATTTTAATAACTCAAAAAGTTTTGAAGATATTTTTGAAAACATGTAGCGAAAATACAAGTAGATATTAAATATCATTCGTGTGGAGTTTCATGATAATCCATGTGGTTGATGCGAGTGGTCGTGAACTCGAAACCAGTGTTGTTTCTGTCGAGTCGTGGTCAGAGTTCTGATGCCACCAAAAACTCACCGTGTAGCGGGGCTGAGGCACGTTAAATCTATGGAGGCTCCATTGGAGTGATGCGGATGTTTGGACAGGGAAGTGCCAGTTCAGGAGTTGTCCTCGTTACTTGACCGAGGCTCAAAATTAGGAAATCCTTTACCCTCGTATATGAGTAGTTTCTAAGTGCGATAATAATAAAAAAATATCAATGAAATTCATGATAATTCAACAAAAATTATAAAATTATTAGACATTTTAGTATTTTGTTACTTTATGTTACGTTACGAGAATGGTTCAAAAAGTATTTTTATGACAACAGATTGCATTTCTAAGTCAAGATGATGTTATTATTTTGTGCTGCCATCTGTTAAATTGCATCAAAACAAGAAAACACTGCTTTATAGATTCGTTTTGATTGCTGCCACGCCCAGTAGTCATCATTTTGTCTTTAGTTGTCACCATATAAGAGACCAGGTTTCGTACTTATACACCACAAATCAAACAACAATCAAAACAATGGGTTACATGCGGGGAATTTGCTGCAAAGATGTCCTAAACTAGGCCTGGTCACCACGCGGCCCACTACCCTAAGTCATCTGAATAAAGATTTAAACATTTATTGTACATATAAGTACCAAAGAGCATTCCAATATAAGTCGTTGGTATCATACTCTACCACCATGGGAATATCTCACTACCTGACTCAACTATTATCACAATTTTTCTCTAATCTCGTTCAGAAACAATTACAAAGTTCTTTTTAAGAAGCACACATGCCATTTAGTGCTATTGAGTGTTACACAATGCATAACTAACCAGCAAATTTACTGAAGAGCGCGGGTGTGCATTACTAGACGTAGGGAGCGAATACGACACGTGGAACATACGAAATAGCAGCAGCCAGTCTGTCTGCAGCAAGCCTGATATATTTGACACAGAAATGTATTGTTCCAGATAGACTGACTGTTCGGTACGTTTTGATCGTTAATAATTTAGCGCCAGCGTTATGTTGTAACTGCAGGATAATTTTTTTTTAAAATTGTATTTCGAGTAAATATATATTATTCAATAAAATGTAATTTCCCTTTATTTAAAGCAGAATTTTCTTGATTTCTCTGAAGAGTTTCGGGAGGATTAGTCATTTTCCACGACTCGAAAGGGGAACGTTGTAGTAGTTTTTAACGTGACAATTTGAATCGGCATGGAATTCATCACTTGCGCGCACGCACGCATACATACACGCACATATAATGCGCCTCCCCATTAAATAAAATAGGTTTTCAAAGCGACCGGCAAAGTCTTTTGGATTGGACAGGTCTGTCCTTGACGGGCTCGTCGCAAAGAGCGTCGTACTCATGGACTTCTTACAAAAAGGGAGAAAGATCAATGGACAAAACTGTAGTGTATTATTCTGTTTCCCATTCCTAACACGGATACTTTTTGAACCACTCTGTAATTTATTTCATACTTTGGCTAAATTTAATTAATTAAAGGAGTTTATTTAATTCAATTTTTTTATTATATACTATTCTATTGACTTCTTACTTGGTAATTCTGAATGCGGTTAAATACATATTGTTTATCAGTATTTATGAAAAATTACTATATTCCATATAATATTAATAAAAATATGCCGGAAAAATTTTACTTCCAAAATGAATTAAGCATATCCTGAAATATGCGTGACCTATAGATTTGCCAGATCGTTATACGAAGTAGGATCAACACATTCCCGGAAACTTTGCCTACAATCAATTTTATGTTATTGTTTATTAACTTCACACCGAGAAGGAACATGAAGACTATTGGTGATGGACCTCGTAATTTTGAGCCTCAGTCAAGTGACGAGAATGACACCTGAGCTTAGATCTTCCCACTCGAAACTTTCAGACTATGTCGACGGGATTGGGACTTCGACGAATTTAATGTGCATTAGTCCTGCTACTCGTAAGTAGTATCTGTTCTTTAACCCATGACTCAACTAAAACTAACTGCCGTAAGTCCACGACCTCTAGGCTATCACGGCTAATCCTTACTATTCAGCAAGTGTTCGCTGGAGGGGAAATTTCTCTTTCTGAAACTGGCAGCATTACTAAGGAAGACCCTGAGTCACCTGTCACTTATTTCCGTTATAGTCGGCAAAAGTTATAGTTTGTCTCTAACAAAGCGGTTTTAGTATCGCTGAATGTTGAAATATCATCTTCAGAACAGCGTACCAATATCTGTGTGTTACTGGAGAAATCACCATCTGATACCCTTCAGATGGTGATTTCTCCAGTAACACACAGGAAAGATGCAATAAAAAAATTGGCATTGTACGAGTCGCTTAAGCTTTGAAAACGATTTTCGTAGTAGGTATTCTTCCTCTTCCACCACAGACTACTGAATTATCACAAATTTATTCCTTAAGATCCAACTTTCAACAAAAAAAGCTTTGTATGTAGGTCTTTAGGTAGCTAGGAAAGAAAAGATGGTTTTTTTACGCGATACTAACGTGGCATATCGCTCATTGATTATAAAAAGTACCTTAACAGACATATTATCACTCTGGAACACCCTCCCTATTCTTCCAACCTAGCACCAGTAGAACCTTTCGTGTTTTCATGGCCCAAGATGAAATTAAAGGGACAGCACTATGCTAATTGAGAAAAGGCAATGAAAAATGCGACGAGGCAGCTGAAGGCACTTTCCGAAAATGGTTCCCAGGAGTGTTCTGAACAATTAACGAATGGTGTAACAAGGGTGTAAATGCAAGAGAAAAGGAATGTAAAGTAAAAATACACTTCTTGTAATTTCAATAAATTGTCATTGAACAATTCTGAGAAATTTGTGATCCATGTAGTATGTATGGAGAAATTAACCAGCACGTTATAGTATATGAATCCAGCATATCGCTTTTTAGAAATTTTTTTTAAATGTATTCCATATTTTTCTCCACCTTTAGCAACTTGAGTTGATATTAATGTGTATCACTGAGTAATATAAATCACAGAGCCAAACGACTGAGTAAGGGACCGCTTCGTGACCGTGGTAGCCGATACTTAAGATATGGAGTTGAGTTGATCGTGGGTTATGAGAAGTGCTGCATGTTCAATACTACATCTCAAAACCTTCGTTTGACGTAGTGTGGACGTTTAAAAGAGTGATGTACTGATTGTGTTTCGAAATTACGAGAGCCATTACAAGCAACCTCATGCAGCTAAAAACCGATGTCATTTCAAGTCAACAATACGAAAAATAATTTATCATACTTGTAAATATACTTGAATTCTTGTAAGGAAATAAATGCGATAATTTTCATCTTATAACTGAAATTGTGCAAATGTATATGACACATGCCCCAATAATCGTTAGAATTTTCTAAAAATCTATTTATTGCACATTAAAGTAAAAGTGAAAGATTGCATGAGAGAAAGACAGTGTAGTGCTGTAACAGTCTTTCTTTACTGTTAGAATTTTAAACATTTTTAATCACAAGAGAAAGTAAAATAGCGGCACAAAACTTAATAGAAAATTTTGATATGAAGATTTAAGACTCTGTTGTTGCATTAACAATGACTTCTATTTAACTGAAGGCCAATTTCATTGTAGAAATAGCTATTTACAAAATGATAATCCAGTTTTAAAACGAAGTTATTTGCTGATTAAATTATAAATCATTTAAGAAAAAGGACCGTTCTCATAAGAACCGGAAGAGCAACAACCTTGAAACTTAAGCCTGATTACTCTATCCATAAACAATGTTTATGGATAGAGTAATCAGATATCCCGAGCTCCGAACCAGAAGACAACATGTTACAGATAAAAAAATAAACGGGAAAAAACTGCTTCTTTTATGCTATTTATTTATTTATGTTTGACAATAATTATCAAATAAGTTTCTTCCTTATTTTAAAGAATATAATCTTAACTCTGTACACTTTTTATAAAGAAAATCATAAACTAGCTAAAAATTTTATTAACCCTTAAAGTTGGAAAGATTTTTTTATTAATGTACATATTTTCACGTTTATGAGTTAAAAATCTTATGAGAATTGAAATATTGACATATATTTGATTCAAGCTAGAATATAGTTAATTGTTTGATTTTGTCTGTGTAAGGATATTCAAATTGTATGGCTTTCTTTTTATAATGGATTTTAATTTCGTTTCTTAAGAGAAAATAAATAAATAATTAAAAGTGAAAGCATGTTTAGCGAATGAAGACTGTAATTAGGGATAATAACTTGTTTACCTTAAATGAATAAAGGCAGAATATACTAGATGTTAATAATGGATCATTTTGCTATCTTAAAAAGTGCTCCAAGTTTAAGCCCTGTTGTTTAATACTAACTGATAGAAATAGCTAAAATCCGTTCTCTTCGCACGGATGTGGCCGCCGTATCCTAGCGGTCATGGTTTCGGATTCGTGGCCGGCGTTTTTCGTTCAGTTGCGTGTTTGATCCGTTGCGCGCTATATGTAAATAGTTGTTGCGCAGAATGATTTGATTAATTGTTTATGAACGTCAAAAGGAACACGAGGTTTATTGGCGACGGAATTTGTAATTTTGAATTTCGGTCAAATGATGATACCTGAACGGGCACCGAACTCTCCAAACTTTCATACCACGTCAACCAGAGGACTTGAAGTATCGACAGATTTTAAGCGAATCTGTCAGTAGTCTTCCTTGTTGGAAGGGAAAAAAACAACTGAAAACTATATCTCACTCTCTAAGAGTCTACTTATAGTATAAAATCCACTTATAAATATTTTCCTAACTGTTTTTTAAGCTTTTAAAACACCCCCAAAATTTTTTGGGGGTGGTTTGCTTAAAGAAGCAACTACCAACAGTTAAACATTCAGTATTGTATTTATTTGTTTTGGGACACAAACTAATGTCTCTCCGTTTATATTTGAGCCAATTTTAAGGAATGAAACTGCTTTAATTGAAATTCACATCTTTAGAGTGAAAAAAGTTTGGGAAATAACCGTTGTATCTTTTTGAAACACGAAAAAATGGTAAAAGAAAAAAAAATTATATCACCAAAAATAAATTTGAAAAAACATTTATTTTATCGGGAATATGCTTATGGTTTCTTCCACATACCAGTAAAGTACTCGAAAAAAAATTTGTAGTGATAACGATCAACTGTGAGGATTTGCGTAAATGACAAACTTTCAAATTTTTTATTTTATTAATGATGGGAAAATGGTGGCTTGCTAAGAGTTTTTTATTGACCGCCAAGAAGGTTGGAAAAATCCGCCTTGAACCGAGATTTCCTTCCCTTGCGCGACCGAACTTTCGTTTTGTATTTTCCACGAGGCCGGACCCCTCAAAATGCATGCATAGTGTAGATACGATATGCAGTGCCTTTTCGGTTGATCTGATTAATTTCTATTTTGTCCTTGCGACGTTAAATATATAAATTTCCGACTTTAGTGAAACGGTGATCCCTCCGAAAAAAAGTAAGATGGGTGATGAATGTAGTTTAATTTAAAATAGACAAATATTTCTATGATATTTGAAGCGAATAAATCAGTTGGTTTACTGTGTCTTTTCTTGAGGATATGGAGGCAAAGAATAAAAACAGAGTATAGAGTCGTAATGTACAGCAACATTGTGAAGTAATTGAGCCTGAACAAAGTTACTGAAAGAGAATGGGCATTGTAAATTGAAATATTCTTATTTCTGGACACGAAGGAGATATATCATGATTTATAAGATGTGAGGAGTGGAAATATCAGGTGAAATGTTCGCAGCTTATGTTTTTGAGAAATTGAATGAACTAAATGCTGGAAAGGGGAAGTTTGCCCATCAAATCATTAAAGATTAAAGAGCAAAAATCAATCAAAGCAAAACTAGTTCTATTTGCTAGGCTAGCAGGTGAAGGTAATTTTTGTCATTTCTTCTTTATGTGAAAACAGAAAGTGCCTGAAAGTATTTCTGCTAAGATAGAGATCTTTTTCAGAGTTTGAACGTCGAGGTTTCAAAAAGATTTCAGGGCTTTAAGAGAATTGAGCCTAAATTCTCAATTTACTCTCTCTTAGCCCATCACTGATAATATTGACAAATCACCTGAGGAGTTGCAACTTGATCTTAATGACATGCAGTAATATCACACTGTGAAAGATATGTTTAATTCTGTGACATAAGTGGACTTTTACTAATCTTTTTCTCCTGAAACATTTCCATGTATGTAGAAATTTGCTGCGAAAACGTTCTCTATATTTCGTTCTACTTATTTTTCGGTGAGCAAACTTTTCTTGCTCAAAGATGCTCTTTGATAGACACTAACTTTCAGGATGGGATGAGAATTTTAAAGAGCAGTCTTATCCTGATTTTAAGAAAAAAATTGTAGAAAAGTTTAATAGGGTGCGTTGATTCTATTATACACTGGTTCTAAAATTAAATATGTTTACTGCTATAGATGATACGGAATTACTCCAGCAAATGAAATGAATAAATTTGTTACTATTTTATTTAACTTATATTTCTTGATTTTTATGGTATACAATTTATACCTTTTCTGGTATGAAAAGTTAATTTACGAATGCAATCATTTTAAAAGGAGCGACTTCCACTAACCTCTACTTCGCAAATGGCCCCCGAGCCGAAACAATTATCCATCCCTGAATTAGATCAATATTGATAGGTTTACCAGATCATTCTATTTATTTCTTCAATAAGAGTATGTTTAATGCAAATATTTGAATGATATTTTTCAGTTATGAATCTCTATCTGGGGCTTGTCTTCATTATGAAAAGTACAGAATTTTTGACGCCGAGATTTTCAAGTGATCCTTTTTCCCTTAGAATTTCAGTATAATTTCATACGTGTAAATTGTAAATTTGACACCTATGATTCGTCACTTCGATGCTGTAGCTATTTTTCTCTACTTTCGACCAGTTTCTCCCTCATATATATTCTATTTCTTTTCTTTCTTACATTTACAAAGTTTTGTCTAGATCAGAAATATACGTGCTTTCGAAATCAAAGATAATTAGGCAACAGTTTGATCAAATATGGTCCATGTGTAAATAATTACCAGCCCGAGAAATGAATCTTTATCATAAATTTAATTTTTTTTTGTCGAAATTCAGTATTTTCGTCAGTATTTTGCACTAAAATACTTTTCATTGAAATTGTAACTATCACTAGTCGAATCTTCTTATTTTTCTTAGAGCATCACACCTTTTTTATTTTTCAAAAATATTTGTTCGTTGCTATATTTTAGCCCATGAGATACATACGTAAATCAACAGGTACTTTTAGATATAAAAAGTATTTATATATATTACAAATATGAGAATTTTCGATCCATCATGTGTCAAAACAAATTTTACTTTCACTTCGTTATTTTATTCTTTCTGTGTTTTATGTGTATTACTTTGCATAAGAAACTTTACAAAATAAATCATTTATCATTTGACAAAATATAACAAAATAATTAAAACATATTTCAGAATAATTTAGTTAATAAAATATATTATGTATTATTCCTTATATTTATAGATTTGAGAATTTTTCGGTACAAGGCAATTTCAGTCTTTAAAATTCATAAATTAGCAATGTTTTTTTAAATATGAAAAACAGTTCTCATTGCCTTAACACCCCGAAGGTTCCTTGAATTTTTTGAATGATTGGTTTTTATTAATGTCGCATGAGAAGCAACACGAGGGCTATTGGTCCGTTACCAATAGCCCTCGGTTATATTTGGAATATCGGTCAAATGGCCGTTGTTGACCCAAGTTGGCACCTCCCACACCAAACTTTCCCACCACTCCAACATGAGGACTTTGAGCCTCGACAGAAAAAAATGCATCAGCCTCGGCTATACGGAGGGTCTTTAGTTGCCTCTAGGCTCGAAACCACAATTCGACGGAAAACGCCGGCCATGAGTCTGCGATCGTGACCATTAGGCTACCACGGCCATGGTTTCCTGAATCAAGTTCGCTAAACTTTTCCTTTTCATATCGAACTTGGGAAAATTCGAGATTTATTTAAGAATGTGGAACATTTACTGAATCGAAACAGTTCGTTGAAAATCCTATACGATAGATCGTTATATTTATTCATTGTGTAATATTCATAAATACCTAAAATAAATAAAATTCCAATTGCGGTAAGTAAATAAAAATTAAGTGGTCCTTTGCTGATAATCATTTTATTAGTTGTAGTATGAGTATGATATTTGAATTCACTGAATAGGTCTCGGTTCAGAATTTCTTTAAATTGTTTAACTTGTTTCTACATGGCATATTTATCTATGATAATTTTGTAAGAATTCATTTTTAAATTTATGCGTTGTACAATTTTTTGCAGTTTTATGGTCCAAGGACCTCATTATCTAAATCATCTTTATGTTTTATTTTATTAGAAAGTGTGTGTGCGTCACATACTGCTTTACTTCTTACGAATTTTTTTTAACTAATTAAAGAAAATTGTGATAAAAAGTGCATGTTGGATGTACAGTTATGATTTCGAAGGCTTTTTAAAAAGGATTGTTTTAACTAAGTTATAACTAAGTTATCGTAAATTATTTATTGTACGAAATTTATTGTAAGAGTATCGCCAAATTTGGCTTGAATCCGATAACTCTCTTTAGCCATTTTTTTTCCCATAATTCTTTCTGTTAGGTCCAAAAATCTGATAATACCATTACCATAAAAATAAATGTCTTTCATGAATAACTCAAGTATTTTAAAATATAAATTGACTGTTTTTACAAATTTTGCAGCATTCAAAATATACGACCATCTGAAATCATAAAACATCGCAATTGTCTACAATTTCATTCTTTAATGCCAACTTCAATGATATCAAAAAGAATGAAACCAAACGATTATACCATAAAAATCAAATTATTGATTTAAATATGAAAGGAAAATATAAAATATTAAAATAGACAAAATATTCTGTTCAGATATTAAAATTAAAGCAAACAATAAATTATTAAATATATATTAAAAGAAATATAACTATTATTGCTGAAAAATGAAAAATAGAATAAATCTGTACATATTTATCTGTCCTCAAAATTTTAATAGTTTTTTTAAAAAAATTCCTAAGATTTTTACTGGTTTCCTAAATGTCTTCGATAAGTATTTATTGCTTTGAAAACATTTAAAATTAACTTTTTAATTTCTTTTCTTGATATTTTGAATAACTTCCAACTATTTTTAAAATATTTTAAAATTTGTATTAGTTTTTAAATACGAATTTTAAAAATATTTTCACGTGTGATAATTTAATGTTTAAAAAACAAGTCGACACCGTGTTTTGTCTAGAAGTACTTAAAAACTATTTCCAACTCGTGTTTAAAAAGAATGCCGTCTCTGAAAACGTAAATACTGACAACTTTTGCAAATCGGAAGTAAAGGAAAGTGCTTTTGTCTGTCGGAGGTTTGCAAACACGGAAACAGGAACGGAAGTGACGTTTCGGATTTTACCGTAAATTCGATAAACTTGGAGAGAGTTGACTTCATTGGAACATCTCCAATGTCTGATTGATAACAATTGTCAAAACAGTCTTCTTAAGATCAATGTTTACAAATAGGTTGGACGCTTCAAACTGGTAAATGAGATAAATCTTAGATTATTTTGTTGGAGATAGTGATTTTAAGGAGATAATTTTGTTTTGTATTATGATATATTGCCTCAGATTTGTGTTCAAGGAGGAAAGAATGTTTGTTTTATTATGCAACATTCTGAAGAATATCGACAGATGTGTTTGCCAATGAAAATGCAACGGGCCTTGGAAAAAAAATATGCTGCAGAATTTAAGCAGTATGTTTTCATCATATATGAACACGATATTATAACTGATTTTTTTTAACTGATAACATTAGTGGTATAAATTTACATTAAATTTTTAAAAAGAAAATTATTTGAAATTACTTTGGCTGTGAGAAATTACTTGTATTATTAACTAGATAAGGGTTTGGAAAAAATTATTTAATGAAAATAATTTAGATTCTTTTAAACCAAGTTTCTTGTTAATTATATTGCTTTATGTATAATTTATTTCTTTTATTTCAGTTGCATAGCTAAATTCAGTTGATGGTATATTAAGTTACGATTTCAATATAAATATTATTTTAACTCTTGAAAAGAGATAGATCTTGGTATAGGCGAGCTCAATCATGTGAAAGAAGTTTCGATTCATATAACACATTTAATTATATGTAACTTATTGCCTTATATACTTGTTATGTAACTAAATTGCCTTATATTCGTTATGTTATTTATTGCATTGCAATTTTTATGTATTTAATTGTCTATTAATTGATATGTAACTTATTGCACTTATTAAGTAATTAATTGCTTTCTCATTTACAAATTGGAGCTTAAGATTATTCTATAAATCAAAATATCAGAATACCAGCACTTTATATTTGATAGCTTAACTATACAAGAAATTGCAAAATTTGCCTTGTTTTTAGTGATTAAAATTCGCTATTAATAAGATGTATTTTAATGAATTTGAAGAAATCGGATTACACTAGAGGGAATGCTCTTAAATGAATTTTTGAGCTATAATTTTCTCAAGAATTTTTTGAGAGAATTTTCAAAAGCAAGAATAATCTTTTAATTAGAATAATTTTATAAATTTTATTTAATTATTATGAGATTTTTTTTCAGCTTTCATCATATTAATTTGAATATATATTTGAGTATATTTGATTTTTGATTCTTATAGAACAATTTTTAGTACCTCTTTTTATAAGTTTTTTAAAAAAATAGCTTGTCATACTTATGCTGCTTATATCTTGACCTTTTTTTAGAATGATTAGAATTATTTCTTATATGCGTAAAGAAGTGATAATTTTTCAAGACTTATTGTTTAAGATTTGAAAGCAATCTGTTATATTGAACATCAACCAATGTGAATAATAATTCAGTAAAAAGTAATTGTATCGTTCATTAATAACCAGTCCAGTAATAATAAATATAACAATAATCCAGTAACAATACTACTCTAGTATTCTAATATTTCTCATACCTATATAAATAACGATGCAAACCCGGAAATGTTCTAATATCAGTTTAGAAAAACTGACAATCTAACGGGTATCAAAAATCATGTTTAACTGATCAGAGATGAAACAATAGTGTGAGCTTCAATTAAAAATGTTCTTGCTCCATTGCAGATGACAGCTAGTCATCTATTGTTGTCTGAGAAAAAAAGTGTACTGTTTTAAATAGCTTCCATTTCAAGTCATGCATATTTTTGAATCCAGGCAATTCGTAATGATGTTTTCATGAAAAATTCGCAATTCTGAGAACTAAATTAGTGAACTGGGCATTCATTTATTACAAAAATTCAAATTATTTTCTTTAAATTGTATATATTGTAATATTTTATCTTGAATACACAAATGTATTTTCCTAGATACAACACATATCGTTGCATGCTTATATTTATACTAGCAACAGCCTTTTTCTTCCTTAAAATGTCTCAGGAACCTTACACTTCGAAGTTTTCGATTTTTTGAAAAACTTGTATGTTAGAACTACATCTTTTCTGAACATGTTTGATGCCTTAAGTGTAACAATAATACTAAAACTTCCATAGTTATCGAGAAAAACCTAATTTTTCTTATTATTTTTCAATTACATTTTTCTCAAAACTAAACATTTTAGCTTGTGCGTAGAATTTCTCAGAATCCATATTTGTTTGAAATATGATAGTCTTGTTCAAAATAAGTTCTTTTCTGACTTATACATCAATATTTAGAACCCACGAACTGAGCATTTTTGTCCTAAGTAATATAAATTTTGAAATTTTGATAAATGTTGTCTCTCAAAATTCTGCGCACAGAAAAAAAAAATTGATTTTCGTATTTTTGAAAAAGTGTAGAATTTGTATTTCTTTAAAACTTTTTAAGATCTCCTTAAAATTTATGAAAATATTAGAATTAATGTATATATATATATATATATATATATATATATATATATATGAATATTATGTGGTAACAGTGTCATGTTTCTCTCTCTGTTTTGTTTCATTGGTAAGATATAGTGTTTTGAAAAATGATGTTCTTTCGCATGCACGGATAAGTTAAGAATCCTGAAACCCCTTAATAAGACTGAGATCAAAACAATTTTTTTTGTCTTGTTAAACAAAAGTTGCTAGCATGCCAATTTACTCCAGAAGCAAGAGAAAACTAGGCGTCAATAATGATAAAAATTAAGCTTCTATGAGCTGTATGTTTTTCAAAAATTAATCTATTTATTTATTAGTTGAGTTATATTTTCCAAAATGCTGTTTAAAGGTAAAGCATTAAAAAGTTTTTTTAAATAATAAAGCTAAATTCTGTTTAGTTATGTAAAAGAAAATAATAAAATGAATCTGTAGAATAAAAAAATTCAGTTTGTTTGAAGCAAACGAGAAATGTTACCGTAAATAGAATTAATTTTCATTGAGAAGTGCTTTCGATCTGTGAAAATTTTAAATAAATGTAAAAAATAATTTTGTTAGCAGAAAATTTAATTTCTAATAAAGTTTAAAAATGTTACTTGTTTCTTTTAAATATGTACAATGCTAAATGATTTTATTTGAACTTTTGAAATATTTTGAAAATAATGTTTTATAAACTTTTCAAGCCTTTTTAATTTTTAATTATAGTTAATGATATTATCTGTACTTTATTGATATTTCTTGTATATATATTATAAATTATTTCTTATTATTTTTATTATTATACTTTTAAGGTTGTGTAAATTATTGAGAAATTAAAAACTATTTTAGGGGAAAGTATTTTTTTTAAACATTTAAATTTACACTGCTCTGTATCTGAAGTTTTTACAACGATTGCATGTTTGTGGTAAATTATATTTATGTGTATTACACAAATTCTGAAAACGTTTTAAAAATGTAACTTCAGAATAAAGTAATAAATGATTCGGTTTTGTCAAAATCTTAGTATTATTTATGATGCATAATTTTTCTCGCATTTCAATTGAATTTTACATTTTATTAAATCGTAACACCTAGCTTTCAATACTTATGCTTTGATTCGAAGAATTTTTATGTAAATGGAAAAAAAAAAAAAAAAAGAGTGCTGTTTGCCTGTAGATTTGTTTCGTAGTTGAATATGTGTGTGTCCTTTTCAAAGAATAATATAACATTCTACATTTGTTACACGGGCATTTTACGAATTTGTTCCCTTCAACTTCTTTTCAAAGAATACAACAATGTACATTCGTAACAAAGGATGTTCGGGAAGTTTTTCCTTTCTCTAACATTTGGGGTTTCTTTTTTATATTTATGTTCCCAGCTTCTTCCCAATCAAATGGAACGTGATGCAAATTAAGTAAACTTTAGAAGTGGAGTGAATAGATGTAATGAAGTCGTAAAAAAGCGTCAGAGAATTGAATTAAAATTAATTAAGATTACGGTAATAAGAAGAGTGTTAATGTGATGTGTGCGGAAATATTCTGGTGTGTATAGAGGATTTGGTGAGATTAGGACGCTGTAGGAGCAATTGCAAGGTGGTTCTCGCATCTTATTTCGGTAAGCTTATTTTCTGATAGATTATAAAATCTGATAGATCATAGAATCTGATAATATTCGTGGGTACAGAATGTAAATTGTTAAGAGTATTCCCTCTATTAGAGTATCAATAAAAACTATATTTTAGATATAATTGCCTGTTTTATTTACTTGGTCTGAGCTGGAACAATTCTAAGATTAGGTCTTTTTATTAGAATAACATTTAAGATTACAAACGAGACATGTAATCTTATGTCGTCCCACATTTAAATATCCGTTTTATTTTTGCTCTGGCTTATATGCAGAATTATTCTCACAAAAGTAAACAATAAATAATCATTTATGTTCTGTTGGAAATTTCGATTAATAATGTTTTCAGGATATCTTTTGGTAGTGGATTAATCTTATAATTTTATTATCCAATTACTATTAATTACGTTTATTTATGTTTGAATATAGGGAAGCGTATGCAATTTCATAACTGTTTTGAATTCAAAAAGTTAGTGAGAACTGTTATTCCATATTTCGAATTTTGATTTATAGTTTGTTGTATTATTTTCCAAATCAACATCTGATAACTTTAGCTGTGACATTTCTTTAATTGTTTTGTCAAATTGATCTTGTTATTCATAAAATACTTGGAACTGGAATTGATTCTGTGCAACTGTCGCTATTACTGAAAAAAAGTTGATGTATGGATCATCACAACCGGGATGCTTTCTTATCAATGGCAGTATTTTATAACAATAGTAATAATCTACCTGGACAAATTTAGTTTCAATATACCGTGTTTTAATCTTGCAGCTCTTTTGAAACATTTTGTAACAATCGTATTAAACAATATTGTTTGATTTCGAACAAAAACTGATATCAAGATATTTATTGTTGAGCCGTAAAAGATTTTTTTAAAATTTTTTTTAAGTGATTAATATGGTATATTTTATCAATCATCTTCGAAAAAAAGTGATACCAATTCTCCTTAAACTTTTACAATTAAGTTATGTGTTTTCATCTAGTCTTTTATTAAGTGTTTTATTTTCGTCTTTTTTTTTTTTTTTTAAATAGTTGATTAAAAAAGGAAATTTTTCTGATTTTCACATTTATAAATTAATAAATTACGATGTTTTATGCAATACAGTGTTATTCAAAATGATTCATCCGATTTCAAAATTCCATATTTTCATAAATAATCGACAGAGAATGATTAGTAATATTTGAATGCAAAGGGAAAAAATGGAATTTTTTGCAAGTATCCGATATAACTTCCTTTAGTTGCACGTATAATGTCAACTCGATATGAAAATTCCTGCGAAACACATTGTAAATTGTCAAAAATGACATCAAGGTCCACTGTGACCAATCCAAGTGCGAGGTAGCTCCATCAAAGCTTTTAAAACAGCTTTCGTGAAACAGCTTTACGAATAACACACGAGGGTCATTTATTTTTCACCGTATAAAACTTCCACAGTTTTCCTTTGTATTCATGTATTCCTTCTCCTTATGTGTTGTTTATTTTTGAAAATACGGAATTTTGAAATCGGATGAATAATTTTAAATAACCCTGTATCAACTTCTTGAATGCAAAAGGGACTTCTCTTAACAGGCTACCCCCAAACCATAACCTTACCTTATAGTTAAGGTAAAAATTATAATTTTTAAAAAATAATTACACAAAATAGATATATGCTCCTTGTACCAAAAAAAGCCGATGCTAATATAATATGTCCACAGTTCAATTGAAATGTACATTTATTATTAATATTAAGTCCAAGGTATCCTCGTTCACCTATGAATTTTACTCGAGCTCCTTAGAAAGCATTTCCAGTTGGAAAATTTCTTTATATCGATAAGAATGCTAAAAAAAAATTCTATTGCAGCCTTCATGCAATGGACTTATACAAGTTATTTCCGCTCGATTCCATCCAATATCCTCTGGGCAAGCTTGATTTCGTGAGTCAATGTATAAAGCTTTTGTTATTTGTTAATATTTCTAATCCTTTGTTTCTTTTTATTAATGTAGGGTTCTGTAAGGAATAGGAACAATATTAAACATATAGTGAATTGAATCTCCAATTGTACCTCAAGAACATTATGGGAGTGTTTGTAATTTTAACTCCATTTAAGTGTGATAGTCAAGAAATTTATATTAGGTACTTGTTGATTCTTTGCTATATATATAATATGAGAGAGAGACTATTCAGTGTTAATTATTCCAGTATGTGTTCCAATGACCAAGAAATTGTTCTTGAATCGTGTATTTCGGAACGAAGTGCGGGAGAGTATTTCCGGTACGTTTCTATAGAAAGGTACTATTTAGACCAGTGGTCAGCAAACCGCGGCTCTTCCATGAAATGTTTAGTGTAGGCCCGGAATATTATTTATTATCTTGCCTTGTAAGAGACGAGTAAACATTTTTCAATCGTAAGCCTACAGAAACGAGGCGCAATTTTAGAAAGCAACAATAGCATGGATAGTCACTCGTAAACATGCGTTTACCATCTCCGTCGAATTGCATCGCGCAAAAATGTATTTTAACTATTTGTAGTTAAAATACTTTTCGGTGGGCAGCAATTCGACAAACAAAGCAGCATAGGTACAAAATGTTTTTTTTTTCTGAATTTATTGTTTTACCATTATTCGGTCGGTCGGGCGACCGGGCGATGACGGTGGGGTGGGGGAATAAATATTATTATTTTTATATAAGTATGATACCAAGTTTTATTTAATGTACCGTTAGTTTAACTAAGACATATTTAGCAAAGGCAAACTCGAGAGTGTACTTTTAATCTTAATTATTTCCATCAAAATGTCTCTACGAGTAACAAAGCTTAAGTTTAAAAAAATGACTCTTTGAATAAACTTTGATTTTGTATTATTTTATATTTGGCTCTTTTGGATGACGAGTTGGGCAAATGGTGATTTATAGACGAAGTAATCTGAGTTCCTTGTTCAGAGAATAAATCCTTTAATGATTAGTAGAGCTTAGAAACAAATGCATTGAGACAAATGCCATGCAAATCCTTTCTTTAGACGAGTAGTCACCCTTGTGTATAGGGCGCTGGTGTAGTCAAAATAATTAAGTTCTATTAAAAGGTCTATCATAGCACGTTTACATGAAATGTAAAATATGTCAATGAAAACAATTATAACGATCCACTTTCTTTTTTCAGCGAACTGTAAAGATGAAAACCACATTTGGAGACCCGATTCCCCACCTGAGTCATTTGCCTCAGAGTCCGAGGTGCATTCTGATTCTCCTGCCTTGACGATTGAGACGGAGGAACCCAGCAGTACCACATCCAACAGTGCCGAAACCGTGTCCGAGCTGGCCAGTCCCATCTATGACTATAAAGACGAGGGCAGTCCGCTCGCTGATGAACTGCGGAGCAGACTGAAGCTTATTCAGTCTTGTCAAACGAACGGAGCCTGTATGACCAGTCCTGTGGACGATGTTAAAGAAGATTTCAGTGTGTCTTCTTCTTTGTCCTCCGAGACCACAGTTTCTGAAAAAGAGCTATTGTCTCCACCAGAAACCCATCGCCTGGTGAGGAGCACTTCCTTGAAGACAGGCAAAACACCCCCTGGAACTCCCAGTCGGAAGAAAATCGTTCGATTCGCGGATGTCTTGGGTTTGGACTTGGAAGCTATTCGCCACTTCGTCAAAGACGACGACGCACCCATAGTTCCTCTTTCTGCTTTTGCTGACTTGAAAGTCAAACCTTCCCCGAGCAATCCTTACATTTTGCCTTGGAGTAACAGCTCTCCAGGCTTGACGCAAGCCGGATGCAAGTTCGTTACTCAATTCGAACAACCCGGATCCGATCCTCATTTTCTGGATAAGGTTCGACAGCAAAAAGTGTGCTTAGAAAATGCTATTACCAACGATCTTCGTGTCACTGGCGTGGTGCGAGTGCTGAACTTGGGTTTTGAGAAGTTGGTCCAAGTGCGGTACACGACCACCGAATGGGCAGCGCATACAGACCTCACCGCAGACTATGTGCCATCCTCTTGCGATGGCTTTTCGGACAAATTTAGCTTTACTCTTCATCTTCCTCACTTATCTCCTGGTCAAAGACTAGTGTTTGCAATGAGATATGTGGCTAACGGCCAGGAGTTCTGGGACAATAACAGTAGCGAGAACTACGTGTTAAAGTGTCAGGCCAAAAGTTCCGATCAGGAATCAACATCAGGAGCCAACGGTCCTAGATGGTTGCACCATTTCATGTGATGTCCCACTGGCTGCCTTTCTCCATTAGTAAAACTGACGTAGATAAGAAACTTCAATGGTGCTTTTTCAAGGGTTGTGCTGCCTTTAGTGAAGGAAAACTGTAGATCCCACTTTTTCGTTCTCAGCCTCTTGTTTCTATTTATCAGCTGTACTTTTTTTTATACATCTGTGATAGTGGTTCCTTGTTCCGGTCCTTTGCATCTTTTCTTGACTTACGAGTAAGTTCTTTTTATGGATAATTTTATTAACGTTAATTTTTATTTACAATTTTTGTTAACATAAGACATTCTATTGCCAATAAGAATGTGCAGAAGTAATTGTTATAAAAGCTCAATTTATAAGTATAAGGTGAATGTTATGAATTTACATGGTTGAGTATGAATAATTATTATATCTGAACATAAAGTGTTCATTATATATTAATATTGTTAAATAAATGTATCATTTTTATTTAAGTTTATGATGAAAAAAATTAAAATTCTCTAACTTTTAGATATGTTTTTAATATCTCGTAAGTATGCTATAGAGTTGAGATTTAGTAATTTAAAAATGTGGTGTCGTATATCAGAACTACGGGTCAGATCTTTGTGATTTTAAAATCCGTATTTGAGAAAGCTATTTTTGCATTATATGTCTTTAGGGGAAAACACAATTTTTAAAATCCATTCTATTAAGGATCCTTTCTACCGGCCATTTTGATTTCGTTAGCTTAATGTTGATCCTATGGAGTTTTGACTTCCGTTCTCAAATCTTTACTATTTGATCTATTTGAATGCAATAAAAATTTTACCCCTATTTTAAATCGTTTGCGATTTTTCCGATCTTTAAAAAATATTTTTAAAAATCTGTTGAAAAAAGTAATTTCATAGAAGCATTCATTATTGTTTGCTCTTTCAGGTGCACTTTGTTGCATTTAAATAGATCAAAAAGTAAAAATGTGAGAATTTAAGTCGAAATTCCATTGAATTAATATTACGTCCGCGAAATCAAAATGGCGGGTAGACGAGAGGGAGCCTTAAATTAATTTTTGGTATTGTTATTTAGTATATTATGAACACAAATATTTACATCAAATGATATATAATACTATGAACAAAGAAATCTGCTTCTATGAAAGTTTTTATTTTGGAAGATATTTAATATTAGTTAACGTTTTATAAAATCTGCGGAATCTTACGCATATCAGGGGATATTTTCAAAAGTTTGTTTTTAGAAATAGTCAGAGCTCTCAAATAATAAATATTGTAATATTCAGAATATATGAGAAAATTTTATATGAATTTAAACTATTCATTCGATTTCATTCAAATATGGGTTAGTTATGAAATATTTAAGTTAAAATCAGTTTTTTCTGAAAAGTCGAATATCTTTCAAAAAAAAAAAAAAAAAAAAACTTTTATCGAGTTTAGAATGGCACATCTAGTTCTTTAAAACTCTAGTCTATGTATTAAAGGTTTTCTTTCTGTCCATATTTGGAGTGAATAAAGTTGTGATGTTTTTGACCCTTGAAAAGCATCTCAACATATCTTTTACAGATTGGATTGCTTTTTATCTAATCACCGAAGCAATGTTACTTTCATTCTTTATTTTATTGCAAGAGGATTTTTGTACTTTTAAGGACATTTAATGACTTTTAGTCCGTTCGCTTAAAAATGGAATCCATGATTAGGAAAAAAAAATTTGAAAAAGATAACTGTCAGTGGTCGTGCATTAATTTAGCAAAAAGGATTATTGTAGAAATAAAGAATGCTTTATAACTTTTGTTGAAGTAAAAATATAAGGAAATATTACTTTATTCAGCAAATTT
This sequence comes from Nephila pilipes, assembly GCA_019974015.1. Lineage (NCBI taxonomy): Eukaryota > Metazoa > Arthropoda > Arachnida > Araneae > Nephilidae > Nephila > Nephila pilipes. The sequence continues at coordinate 232,404 of BMAW01059970.1, read as the reverse complement.
GATCTATCAAATTGCTGTTTCATTCAGAAAATTAAATAACTCTTTAATTGGTAAAGTTTCAATTTAGCCAATGGAGCTTTCCGAGTCCGCAATTTATTTCATATCAATTATTGTGTGAAATATGTGTTTAGGCTTATCAAATTGAAGGAGGGTTTTTAAATGGGGTGGGGATTTTGAATAAGGTACTGACTAAAGGTTTCATTTCCATTATTTTATGTCATGAAATTATTAGAGCCAATAATTAATCGTGTTCCCACAGTCGCTTGATTTTAGGATTTAAGTATGTACGTGCATCATGACACCGAGTTACTTTTGTGATCTCACTTTCCCCGTGAGGTTTATTGTCTTTGGTAAGCATGGGTGAAGCGCCCCAGATTCGATTCCCCCAAGTGACCCTTCTCTATTTTCAACCCTTCTACTTCGTAGCTGTTTTTTTCCCCTTTTTTCGAACCCCCAGGCATAGTGACACCTTGTTTTTAAACGTGTTAATGTTAGGGATATGCTCACGAGTTTCATGGTTCGCAACATCCTGGTTCCGCTAAAGACCTCCGTGTAGAATGGAGGGGGAGGGATATTATTTTAAATGAGTTGAGCAAAGTCCTGGAGCTTCCTTCTTGGTATGACATGGAAGTTCGGATAGAGAAGTGCTAGCTCACACAAATGTCATTCTTGTCTTGAATATGATTATAGAATTTTGAGGGCTGTCAATGAAACCTAAAATGTAAAATATCCGAGTGATCTTAGCTTTCTTCCGAGAGATTTGGTGTTAATTTAACGCTGATGATGCAATGTCAGAATTCTTTAGCGGTCTGTCTATATTTTCAATCTTTCTTGTCATTCCTTTTTTTTCTTCCTTGTCTCTATTTATTGTATTTTCTCTAAATCAAAAATACACATTTCTTTGAAAATTAATGAACGTTTGGCGAAATGGCTTATATGGTCTTTTCACCAATGATACCTACCAATAAGGTTTCGCTAATATTCCTCGTGTAGTTCTGGAGGGGCATGAATTCCGAACCTTCTGAGTCATTTAAGGTGGCTCTAACGTAATTAAATTCTTATCTACATCAAACTTATATTATAAGTTAATATAAGTTTTACTTAATTCATATTATAAGAGTGTTAATAAGTTTTCAATATGATACATAATAAAAAGTGAAGAATATTAATTTATCTATTAATTAAGAAATAAACAAAGTACTCTATTTGGATGAAAATTATTTTAACTAAATAGCCAAAATTACTAGAATCAATTAAAAAAATTTAGCAAGTTATGGACATTACATTGCATTGTTAGCAGAAAATGTCAAAATCGTACATCTTCCGTATCTAATTAAGGTCATTGATCGTTGCCCACCCTAAGTAAAGAAAGTTAGCATTGATCACACACATATAATAATGCAGACATTTATATATTACCCTCAACACAAAACACTGTATATGTGGCTTAATACTAATATATATTTAGGCCAAATGTAATACTTCTGAGACTTTAATATTTTTCTCCACATCTTTTATCTTCTGATAATTCATCTATTCTCAATTATGATTATATTAAAAAGATTACTATTTTTCCAACTGTTTGCAATCAATACTTCTAATTAATTATTTTTCAAACTTTATGTGTAAATATATTTTCTTGCTATTTTGAATTTTGAAAATACTGAATTTCCCATTAAATGAATATAAGTATAAAACAGTTTTAATTCAAAAATTTTAAAAAAAGTTTTGATTTAACATTCTTTAAATAAAAATATTTTTATTTAAAGAATGAAAGAGAGAGATAAAAATAATCTGTCCCAAGTGTAAACTAATATGTAATTCATAAAAGGTTGAGGCTTTAACACTTCTTTTGATCTCGAATATATGTTAATTATAGTACTAAATTTATTCGCAATCACCCCCCCCCTCCCTATGTATCTTAATAAAGTGGCTTAAGTTTTTATAAATTATATATTCTCTTATATTTCAATATTATTTTATACCTTTTAGTCCATCTTTAAATAAAAGCTTCATTAAAAAATTTTTGCTTATATTTTCCGTCTTGTTATTTCTTTGTATGTAGCAAAATTTTCGTTAATAGGCACATTGCGTAAATCAGATGTACAAGACTGACATAGAAGCTGTAGCATTCATTATGTGTAATTATTAAAAGATGATACACTGAGCTCTCGGGCGAAATGCAACTTATCAAAATTTGAATTCCAATTCCACGATTATCTTAGTAATAAATGACTTGTCTCTTTTTGTAGCTCATTGAAAATGTTCCTTTCCGCGAACATGTGTGGCCGCGGTAGCCTAATAGTAACGGTTGCGAATTCGTGGTGTTTCTGTTAAGTAGAAAGCCCTGATGCCACTAAAGACCGTACGTGTAGGGAGGCTGAAGCACGTTTAATCTGCTGAGGTTTCAAGACCTCCTACGGCGTGGTGTGGAAATTTGGAGATGGAGGTGCCAGCTGAAGTGTTATTCTTGTCGCTTGACCGAATGCAAGCGGCAGCCTAGTGGTCAGGGCCGCGGACTCGCGACTGGCAGTTTTCATCGAGTCGCGTGTTCCAACCTTGATGCCATTAAAGATCCACCGTGTAGCCGGGGCAGAGGCATGTTAAATCTGTCGGGGCCCAAAGTAGTTCTATTGGTGTGTTGTGGAATTTTGGAGGGGGATGCCAGCTCATGTGTCGTCCTCATCACTTGACCGAGGCTCAAAATTGCGAGGTCCGTCGCCAATAGCCCTTTTGTTGCTCCTAGTGCGACGTTAATAATATCAAATAAAACCTTTCCTATAGGGCTTACTGTCTTTGGTAAACATCCTCGGATTACCCTATCAATCCTTCTCTACTTTCGATTCTCTTTCTTATCAACCAATTTTACCTTATTTTTCAATTTTTCCTAACGTTACATCTTCTTTGGCATTGCTATGTTACACTGTCACTCCTTGTTTGCTGCAGGGTTTTGTTCCATTAAACTGAACTGCCACTCACTTACCCGTAATTTCAATCTAATCAAAGTAAGTCTCGTTTTATTTTATTGGAATAAATTTTGAATTCAAGCACAATCAGAAGGAAATCCAAAGAGCTAGTCTAAAGGTGAAAGACATATCCTATTTTTTTATAAATAATTTTTGACTTTAGGCTATTTTTGTTGAAGTAGTCATAAATGAAAATCACACATACTTTGCTCATTGTCAGTACATTTTTCTGAAAAGAAAAAAGAAGAAAAAATTACTGCATTCTTTGATATCAGCTGTACCGTTTCACAGAATAGTGGGTTCATGGTCTAGTAATAACATAGGTTGACAATGCTATTTATATTTCTACACCACTGATGTATTTCTTGACACTCCCACGTTTTGTACATCACCTTGAGTTAAAGCATACGATTTTGCAAAAACAACACATCAACCACGCCTCCAAAAATTTTTTAGTTAATTTTTCTCAGTCGTTTCAAATCAATCTATCTAACTGAATAAAGTAGTATCAATGAACAAAATTTTTAAAATTAATTTACAGCACGGATACAAAGGTAGCGTTTAAAACCGATTTTAATATCTGAATATTTCATATTTTAAATGCGAAATAACTAATTACAACTAATTTAGAAGAAATTAGTTGTAATTAATGTAGAGAGAGACATATATCCATTTTTTTAAAAAAAATAATTATGTAGAGTTCTTATAAGCAGATTATAAGAACTCTACATAATTATTTTTTGGACTCGCGGTTGGCTTTGTTTGAGTCCTGACGCCAGTAAAGGCCTACTGTGTAGCGGAGAGGGAGGTGCCAGATCAAATGTCGTCTTCCTCCCTTTGACCAAGGTTCAAAATTACGAGGTCTATCTCCAATATCTCTAGTTTTGCTTCTTATAATTGTGGGTTCGTGCCCTGATGTCACTAAAGTCCAGCCGTGTAGCGGGGCTAATGCACGTTAAATTTAATCAAGGTCCAAATCCTCCCTTGGTGTGGTATGGAAGTTTGGAGAGAGAAATGTCACCTAAGGTATCGTTCTTGTGACTTAACCGAGGTTCAATTTTGAGAGGTCCGTCGCCAATAGCCCTCGCGTTGCTTCTCTGTGTGACATTAATAAATAATCACAATTACATGAAACATTCTGAAATGGCATTCCACATCATTCTCCTCTACTTATTTTTTAAGAATAAAAATTCTTTCTTCCCTCTACAATTACATTAAAAGTTTTTTAAATCTCTTATATATAATGGTGGTAATAATTTTAATAGCTTCAGATTTGATCTTAGCAACAAGTTCTGTTGGTGTGGCGGTCGTTGAAAAGATGTTTTGCTCTTTTTCATTTTCTTGTCTGAACTCGTCCAAGAATTATTTCGAGAAGAGCCAAAATTATTTTTGGTTTTTACAGCCTTCAGTCATTTTAAATTGGTTTCTTTAAAAGAAGTTGCTAGTGCTTGATAACATTTATTTTAAAAGTTTACGGTTTGAAGGAAAACGCATTTTGTGGTTAACTGTCAAATATATTTGAAGATTTTCCTTTCTTTTATTTATGTAATTTTATTTTTCTTAACTATTCTTTTTTATTGTTTTGGATTTTTTGAATTATCGTTCAATTTCTCTCCTTTTTTGATTGTACTTGCACATTAGTAATAGTGTATTAAAAATATCAAGATTTTATGCGTATTCATGTATCAATACGCATAAAATATTTAAATCAAGTTTAATAGCAAAACTTTAATTTTAATTGGCTGTATCTACTGAATGTTTTTTTTTATTTAACCTTTTCATGTTTATAAAAATAAAATTTTGTACGCAATTTCCAATTTCTGTTATTTTTTTCAATTGAATCGATTTAATCACTAACACTTTGAGGTACTTAAGTTCTAAAACTTTTGCAATATATGTTCTCGATGACAATAAAATATTCTCAGAATTTATCAATCAATAAAGTTAATTTTAATTAAATATTCTTTCTGTGTAGCTACAGTATAGTAGTGAATTTTGAAATGAAAAGGAGGATAAGGCCAAGGGTCCCATTAAATATAACCAATTGGATCTTTTTGAAGAAATAATTGATGATAAATTTTTTCACTATGATTTTATAATAATTATAACAATGAATTATAAAATACATAAAAGGAAAAAGATAGACTATAAAGTAAAATAATAATAACTAATAAAACTGTTTTATAAAAATTCCCGCTTTTGTTAATGTGCAAAAATCAAATAAATTAGAATTTTTAATCACATTCATAATTTATTTTAATTCCGTCGAAGCTTTTGAAAAATTTTCTCTTGTGATATTCGTTGTGGATTGATTTCCTTGTTGTAATATTTTCAGTGCATAACTTTTATCAATTTCGTTTCAACTTCCAGATTTTTAAATAAAAATCTGGAACAAAATCATAAAAGCTTGCTTAATTGTAACTCTCAATATTAAAAGCGCATTTTTTTGAGGTTTAAAAAGAACTGTTTAACTTTTATTAATAGTTATTTAAACTTCGATCCTGTAACTAGATATTTTGCTTCATTCGAAAAGTTTTAAAAATTAATTTTAAATAAAATAAATTAACAAACTGATCCAGAAAACCAGATAAAAAGCCATATTTTTCTGTGCTAAAACATTATTGCGACAGATATGGAACTCACTTTAATTTTTTATGCATTCTATCCCATATTCGATTAGAAATAAATTAACACTACATAAAGTATGTTTTCGGGAAATCGATAAGCTTATCCAACTAATGTTGTTATTATTTTTTTTTTGTTTAGTCTCTGTATGAATAATTTAGAAGCTATAAGTAACTTATTCCGTTCTGAGTCTTAGGATTTGTATTTATTCTTTCCTGTGTGTGCTGTCGTTTCCGTTCAGTTTTCGATTTATCAGGAACTTAGTTATTCTATGACTAGGCTTATAGTTTCAACTATCCAATAAATAAATTTGGATTGCAGCACGCATACTTTATGTTAGGTCCACGACATCCAAACACAGTGTGATTGATATTCAATCTCAAGTAAGATATTCTTAATTAAATATGGCATTATAATCGATTATGAGTCACGGAATTGGAAAATTTTTACGTAAAGCCGAATAATGTTCTAAATGCATCATGCATTTGAGTTTCATTTTCTTCAACAGTTTTTTGTTGTTTTTAAAAGTATTCTTAATCACTTTGGATATAAAAATTATGTATTAGTCTTAAAACGAATATAGTTTTTTAATACACTAAAAATATGTATTAGTAAAGGGAATTAAATTAAAAACAATTAAGCAATATTTCGAAACATTTTAGGTTTTTATTACTGGAAAAAATTAGTATTCGCATCAGTTAATTTGTAGTGGAATCTCCTTTCCCCCCTTTTTCTTGTAGTTGCTAAATATTGCTTAGATCATAGATACATATTTTTCTTAAATTAACGTGGTGTTTTGGCACAACTAAGCCAAATATGGTCTTTGCATCAATAAAATCTCCTCCTATCAACTCCATATAAGCCTCCATTTCCTTTTAGAGTATTTTAATAGTTAAGGTATCCTTACTGTGGTTCAGAATTACAAGGTTTGCTTTTTGAATTCGTTATGCAACTTCCAATGCATTATGTTTTAAATTCCTAAAAGGATTCATTCAAAAAGAGAATGAAAAGAAACGGTTGAAAATAAGCTTCAAAACTCATTACACTATTTTCAATAATTTTCTTTTATTTTTTGAATACACGAATGGAATTTTAAAAAAATTCTATAACCGTGGTTTTGACGAAATCAACCCCGCATTCATAATATGACACAAAAGCCGTTTTAATATACATTCCAACAAATTCTTATCATTAGATTTCTCAACCGCATTTTATTTTGATTATCCAAGAATTCTTGATGATACTGTAATAAAAAATAAAAAACCGCAACCGCACGATAGCAGTTTTTACTAGGTTCTTACCCTTTCCTAAAAAAGATAGTGCGATAATATCTTGACAGCGCTTGCGTGTAAAATTGTTCGCATTGCTTTGGATCACAAAAAAAATTATCTTTTTACCCTTGACTTTCTAACGAATTCTTATCGACTTGTAAATAGCGAATTTATTTCTATTTCATTCTTGTACCAAGAAAAGCTTTATTTTCCACTTTTTTCATCGATGTAATGTTTCATGTAAGACTTGTTTTTCTTTTGAGATTGCCTTATATATATATATATATATATATATATATATATATTTATATATATATATATATATATATATATATATATATATATATATATATAAATTGAAATTAAGACGCTAGTAGTGAAGTTTTATATGTATCTTATTGTATTAAAAATTGCAACTTTTAATATTTGTTAAAAAAAATGCAAAATTTTCCATTTCTGAAGATTACGTTATTTTATTGTTAAAAATGTATGCTTTGAGTCGTACTTAAAATAATTTAATTGCTTGGGAAAGCAACTAATTATTTGAGGTTGTATTTGTTATCAGAACTGTTAATTCACGATTACCATTCTAAATTCCAAAACATATTTCAGTTTTGAATTTACGCCAATAATCATAGTATATTTAATACATGTAAAACAATAGAAAAAATTGAATTGTTTTATACAAATATTTTCTTTTTTCTCACAGCCTTTTGTTTTGATAGTAACTGCATTTTTTAAAGTTGAATTGCACCTTCTGTATTTTGATTGATTGTCGTTATGGGATATAGAGCAACAAAGGCTATTATCCCTAGCCTCCTGCATTTAAATTAAAACATTTCCAATAATTCACGCCAAGCTTGTCTGTCTAGTGCGAAAAGTTGCATCGAATTTTTCTTGGAACTCTGTTATACGAGTATTTCATGTTTTGGATGTTTTATTTCATCTATTTCTCGGCAGACGATATAATTTCACTTTATTTTATTTTTAAACAGTTTATTAGCTTTTATTATATTTTTAAATAAGATTTTATTATATTTTTAATAAGCGATTATTGATACTCTTGCCTAGAGTTGCCTTTTTTCCGTTCTAATATAGTTTTAGAAGTTAAAAATAAATACTTGGTTTTTAGATATTAGTTCGCCGTTACTCAATTTATTGCATTGAACATTCTCTCTAGTTACATTCATCAATTTTTAGAGCATTTCAAAATGAGCATTCTTAGAAAGTTGACCAGCTTTTTTGAAACCATGTTTATCGCTAATGGTATGTCTAGCTTCTGATAAAAAATACATAAATTATTTTTGTGATGCTTATTCTGGCACGCTATTTATGAGACGCACGTGTATATATTTAGAGAGAAAAAAAGTTGGGAGTATATACAATTTTTTTACTAGGAACTTTGATAGACTTTGTCAAAATTATAGTCCGTGATATTCTTCTTTTCTAATCAATGAATTTAGTACAATGCTTGCGAGATTCAAAGATTTTTTAATAGAATGATGATTCATTAAAGTTAAAAACTTTAATCGCAGGTGAAAAGCATAAACATATTTATACGTATGTTTAATTTAAAAAAAAAGAATTCTTTAGCTATATATATTTGAGAGAGAATTCATATTTTTAAAATTTTTTATTGCTTTTTAATTGAAAAAATTCTCTGTACAATTAAAGTATTTGTTAATTTAAATTGTTTCAGCTTTTAAGTTTCAAAACAGGAAGCATTATTTGATTTAACTTAAATGTGTATAGAATTATGTTTTTTAATTAAATGCGAAATGTAGCAAAGAAATTTGACTCGTACACTTGAAAATTTAAAGGGAAAAAAATTTATGCAATTTTTATTTCAGTAAAATTTTCCGATATTATTTCATCCTCTTTCTCTCTCTCTCTCTCTAAACTTTTTGTACTATATTCTAAATTTATTTAATACAATATTTTATATTTCCTAAAATGACATCGAATTTTCTCTATGTTATGATGTTGAACATTTTCTAAAAAAAAAAAGATAAAAATTAAGTATTTTATATGTGAAAGAAAGAATACGATAGGTATAATGTAATATTTTAAGGATTAAATAAAATTGATCTCGGAATACTGTTCATTTAAATCACAAGAAATAATTTAGTAACAACTTAGGTGTCAACGACACCATTTAACCCTGACTCAAAATTTTATGATTCTTCTTCAATCGCTTTCATGTAATTTGCTATGTGACATTTTATTAATATCAAAGCCAGAACTAAATCATGATTATATAAATAATATGTTTTTAAAATGGATTTACTTTATAAAAGAAATATGTTTTATAATTCAGTTTTATGTTTGATCTACGTTTTAAATTCAGTTATACGTTTATCTTAGCATTGCTTTTTTTTGCAACTACGTTGTTTTTGTACTTATGATTCTACAGTTCTCAAATAAGACTGAAAGAGATTTCTGCCAAATGTTTTGTAATTGGATTTTGAGAACTTTTATTTTCTGAATATCTTCACAAATATGTGTTCAAACTTGATGTGAAAATCAATGCTTGTGTTTCGTGTCTATACGTAATCTACCTGCATCTTTTATAGATTTATAACCCAAAACTTGATGTGATTAAGTGGTTGCGGTGTGTTGTATAGCAATTATAAAGTCACGGTATCGTGTAGGTAGTGTTTAATAATTTTACGGTTGCGGTTTTATTTTTACCTTGAGAAAATTGGATAGACGGACTAAAAAAGTTAATTGATTTGAAGATATTGTATCATCTTTGTCTGACCTCTTTTTTTTTGACGTCTCATTCAAATATCTATTAAAATGAGCTTTTTAGATTTCACAAAAATGGGTTAATTGGGATTTTAAAAAATCCTTCCATAAGTAATACATAAGTCAATGTTTTGAATTTTGTGAGAAAATTTAACATTTAAATTAAAAGGGTTTGTAAAAAAAAATTTCTGTCTTAAAATTTCCTTTTGATACTAAACAAATAAATGTTATTAAAAAATTTTTTGTGAGTGTGTTATGTGTTTTAAAGTATTCGATTTACTATAGATGTAATAGAAATAAATATTTTCTGTTTCGTGACGCTTTCCGTTCGCGACAAGATATTCCGGGTCATGATAGCCTGGTGGTAAGGTCACGAGCTTCGTGGGTCGTGGATTCGAGTCCCGATTCCAATGAAGATGTCGTGCAGAAAAATGGGGTCTATTTCATGATAAACCAGGTTTCGAACATCCTTTCCTGAAGTGCCCTAAAGTGGATGGTATTCTTTACGTAAACGTTTCATTGGTTCAGCACGAAAGAATATCGAGTAAAATATCGTCACCTCAGTTTTGATTAAAATTACTAGATTCGTAATTGTCAATTTTGCTCTCAAATGATGCTTATGCAAATAAGTATTAAGTTACAGTTTTGAATCCCGCTTTCACTACCCAATAGAGCTTATCTTTTTAAAGTAAATACGGGATTTACAAAAACCGAGACACTCGAGTGTCCTTTCCTCTCTCATGGAATTTACTGTTTTTGGTAAACATGTTCGACAGGCCTCCTAGAGGCCTCAGTAAATTTCTACTTCTTTACCGCCAATACCCCGTGTTGCTTCTATGTGCGATGTTAATAAAATAATCAATACAGCTGCGTAATCAAAAGGTCTTGAGTTCGATACCTGGTTGTTTAACTGATCATAATTCGGAATAAAGAAGAATGTTACATCCTAGTATACTTCAAAATCCCATTTATGACGTGATGTAACGAATTAAACACTGTGTTCAAATGTCACCCTCATTATTTGACCTTGATTCAAAATTAAAAAACCAATGAATATTTTTAGAAGTTCAGCGACATTAGTCAAAATAAGGCATTCATTAAAAAAAGATCTTGCTTAATGGAAGTTTTTAATTGAAAATTGAAAAAAACGCAGCCCTATATCAAAAGATTAGTAATGAATGCCCGTCTTGAAATATTAATTTATTAGCTTCTCTTTCAACAAGAGTATTAACTACTGACGCAATTAAGATGTCTACAGGAAGTTGAACTAATCTAAAAGATAATGGATTCTGTTACACGGTTTTGAAAATCTTTTCTTTCTTAAGTAGTAGATTAATCTTTCACTATTTCAATTTGGTTGAAATGGCTGAATCACTAATTTTCTCGATGACATTATCTCAATATATTTACATTAAATAAAAACTATATTTCAAAAAAACATTTAATGAAAAAAGTATCTGTTACACCCTTGCTTCGTTACTTAGGATTTGAACCGCTGAAACTCAGTAAATGTTCTTCCAAGAAAGAGTCGGTTAATAAAAATCAAACTAGAATTTTACTGAATGACCACTATGCAACAATTATTATGAATATGGTGCGATTACTAACTCATAACCTCAATCAAATATTGTAACACAAAATTATTCATATTATCTCAAAAACTGGAAAACTGTATCCTTGTCAAAAACGAGGGTCCTAGTCAAGTATCAGCTATTCCACAGTCACTTAACCTTCTTGCAACAATATCGTGTGTACTAAATATCGCTAACCTTTTATTTTCTGTCAGCATTTTAATACGTCCAATCTATATGATCTTTTGTTATTCACCACGCTTTTCTGTCTCTGTCACCTACAGGTGCTTGCCTTCTTTAGATAGGTACCAGAATCATGTCCCTAAGGCACCCTAGTGATCTTTAGAGAATTAGCTGTCTTTGTTAACCCCACACACGGGAGACGCACCCCGGAATACCCTAGCAATCCTTCTCTATTTTCGACCCTCCTTCTTGTAAATAATGTTTAATTTTCTTTATTTTTTCAAACGTCTGGACCACAGTTGAATTCCAACTTCTTACTTGTGTGGAAAACACTTTTGTTCAATCAAGATTGCTTATTAATTTCGATGAGAGATAGGCAATAAGTATACATTATTAAAAAGAGTAAGGCGAGAGACGCAGCTCCGCCTCCAAGATAGCAGCAGAAGAGAGTGAATTTTTACTTCGCATGCTAATTTATTTTGGGGATTTCCAGGGATTTCTCCAGATCACATGGTAACTCAAGTGATATAGATAAATGGATCGCGAGGGATTTCCATGTGGGATTATTCCGGCTGATTGATGACTATATGCAAGCTGATTCAGTATGTTTTATGAGTGCGTGATCGCATAAATTAAAGAGTAATTTGGAATTGTATCAAAATAAGAATCATCTCTTGACTTTTGAGTTAGAGAATGGGAAAAATCAAGAAATTATTACAAATTTAAGTTGAATCATTATATATATATATATTATTCAATTCTATTTTTACACGGTAAATACGTTCCTTAAAAAACCGTGCAAAAAATTCGTGTAAAAAATACACACATGCGACATATGTTAAATTTGGGGATATGTTCTATTACTTTAAAAAATCGTGGAAGAGGAAAAAACTCAAAAATATTTTCCCAAGAAACCGTTCAAAAAAGTAATTATGAAATCCATATTACGTATTTATAAAACAAAAACAATTCATTTTTATAATTAAAAAATTAAAATTAGTGTACAGTGAAATCATCGCTACTTGATAATAAACATGCACGTTTATTAGGAATTGGATCAAAAATGTTTTCATCGGTAAATGTGTCAAATATGTCTAGCACAACCGTCGACTTTGATTCAAATGATGAATTCCATTCGTTATTAACGGTATCCGTTGGTTTATTTGTTGTTAAAAAGTCTATTATTAGCTGTTTTTTTCCATGTTGCTTATATAGTTCTTGACTCTTCCTGCTACATAAAACTTAAGATTACGCTGAAATTTTAATGCACGCTCCATGTCAAAATCGCAAGAAATTATTGTTCCATACTTGAAGCAAATCAGCCGTTAATAGCTTAACTTCACCTTCGACTGCGTCATTATCGACTTGACTTATCGAAATGAAAAAATGCGTAGAAATTTGTAAAAAAAATATCATACATGACAGAAATTGTGATTTTAAGGATATATTTCAAGTTAATAACATGTTAAAATAATTAATTTTTTTAATTTATCGAATGAATATAGTCGAAACAGTGACGTGATGGATTTCCTGTTTGGCTGAAAACCGAATTCCTGTGTTCAAGTTGAAGTACAAAGAAATAAAGAAATGCGAATATAAAATTCGGGTATTCCCCGTAACTCCAGAATACAAAGTAAACAAGCCATGAAGTAGACCAAGTTACTCACACATGTGTGGGCTTAAGTCGGCCATCTTCTCATTACACTGTCAAAATTAGAATTTAAAAAAAATGGGGTAGGGAGATTCGTTCTAGAACAAAAAATTCGTGTAAAAAGTGTATTGATGAGCCGTGTTTTTTCAAAATCGTGTAAAAAAAGAGTTGGGTTTATATATAAAGCAATGCTTATTTTTATAAGTCACGGTTTATTCTCAAGACGTGGCTCCCAAATAAAATAACGACATGGAGTAACAAAAAAGGTTAGTTGAAGGGGGAAATACACGAGAAACCGTTACATGTCTTGTTGTATGATACAATTTATTATAATAGCTAATGTGACCTACCATACGTTTAATTCCATTTTGAACTGGATCCTTCCATTTTAGGTGACCTGTCCCATTATCCGCAAGCCCAGATTTGGCATGCCAAAATGTTCAATTTTCAGAAAGAGAGCAACTATCTGCAACAATTTCTTTTAAAAAAGTACTAATGCACCTATAGAAAAAGTATTTTTATTCATAAGTTATAGACAGCCAGAAATTCTTAGAAAACTATGTTAATCTCCACAGTTAATGTTAAAAAAAATCTTGTAAAGAATATCGTTCGTATTTGAAATCAGCTCCAGATTACTTTAGCAAATTTGTTAAGATTGCATAAAATATTTATCTTCTCTTGTTATTTCCTATTATTTTCAATAATAAATAAATACTGTGAAGAAATACGAGTTTTCTTAAATGCACATACTATTATGTAAAAAGTAGCAGGTGTTCTGTTTTGAGGGGAAAGCATAAAAATGATCATGTTAGTAACAGCCCAAATATTGTCTCGACGTTTTTCATTGTCAAGATTTGGAATGCTATGATTTGGGAAATTAATGAACTTAATTTATAAGAAACTCTAAATTATTTGAAAAATAATCTAAAATATATGCGTTAACACATTTATAAATTCAATACATAGATATATATATTGAACTGAATATTTTTTCTGTATTATAGAGTATCACAATGTATTTATGAATCTAATATTTTTTTTAAATAATGACATAATAGTACTCACATGTACTATGCAGATAACTGCATCCTACAGACTTGTGATATTTTGAGTACATAAACAAGCATGTGTTTATAAATATGCGAAATGTAACATAAAAATAGTTGTCGATGTCATGTCTAATAATTTATTTGACGTCTTTGCGACGACTTGAACCAGTGGTACATGACTAATATTTGTAACCGTCGAGGGCCATCAGTGATGCACCTCTGTATGTTTATTTTATGTGCTATAAAATCAACGGAATTTAATTTAAGTAAAGCTTTCAGTTAGGAGTTTAGTGAGAGAGAACGCAAGTTGAAGTAAAGTATGTCGTCGCCAAAACATGTAAAATATTTTTTAATAACAAATATAATTCAAAACATTTTCCCTCTATTAAGACTACCCTTTTGAATTGTAAAATTCCCTAATCCTTTTTTTAAATAACGATATTAATGTGGCAACAGTAGTGACAAAATATGACTTTATAAATGACTTATTCTTTACTTAATTTAAATGTTTAGAGAGCGTCTCAATTCCTTTTCTTTATACTTCCACACTTTTTTTTTTTAAATTTGACTCGTGAATTTATCACATTCCTTAACTGATCTTTAAATCATGATGAGTTCGAAATACGCGGCATTAGATAATAACATTTTGTCTACCAGTTTCGTCAAACATCATAACTGGCAGACAAATTCAATCAACTCATCATTCAATTTGTCTGCAAACCAATATCTGTATTTTCAATCAAAGTAAAAGCATAAACACATTTTTCTTGCTCTGGACCATCTACTTAACTACTAGGTCGAGACGTCACTCAAATTAATTCCAGACTTGTGGAAAGAAGGTGATTCAGATTTCTGACAAAGTTTTTATTACTTAGGAAATGAAAGAATATGCATTTGTTGTCTAGTGAATGCATTAGATTCCTTTTATGAGTTTAATCGTAAATCTGAGAAAACTCGTATAAAATCATACAACTTTGTTCAACAAATCTCAGGGCGACGAACTAAGGTTATCTTTTATTCATAACCTTGAAGGTCATTGGAATGTCGAATGTTGTCTGGAAACCCGTTAGCATAAAAATGATTTTTCTTGACAGAAGTAAAAATATAATAGTTTTATTTACGCTTCTCTGTAATTTCGATAGTTGGACAGAAATCTTAAAAAAAAAATTAGTTTGGCAATTTTTATACTTTAATAAAACTGTCTGATTGATATTGATTTTTGGAATAATGTTTAACTCTTAAAGTTTTTACTAGTTCTTAAGAGAATCTAATTTGGTATTTAAAATAGTGTAATGATATGCACTGTAACAATTATTTCTCATTTACTTCCTGGTTGTTTTGTAGTTCATCCATTTTTCTAGGTGTGTTTCTACAAAAGTTGAAGAATTCCATAAACATTTTTTGACATTCTTCCTCTTAATCTCGAGGTAATGCAGTATCTTGAAGACGGATAACTGATGAATTTCGAGAGCTCGAAATTTGATTTCTACAAAATTATCATGCAGGTTAATTCATTCAACAATCGTACAATCTAAATGTTCTGAAAGTTTGAATAAAAGAAAGAAATAGATGTCGTATCGAATATTGTCCTCTTCTGCGGTTGTGGTTTAAAATCACTCGATAAGAGGATCGCTCAATAAGCCGTTAGAAATTCCAAGATGGTGCTCGTAGCATTGAAAATGGTTTGTTTTTAGTAAGGATCATGACTTACCAGACAACTGTCTATGCTTCAGTAACTCATATTCTTGATCATGACGCCTTTCGCACTTCAAAAATTCTTCGTCATAACGTTTGCGGCCAAAGAGGTCCTCTTCACCTTTTTTGGGAAATATTCACCAGAAGCAACCTTACGTTTTGATTTTTGCTTGACTTCAGGCGCGTAATGATGAATCCATTTATCTTGGACGGTGAGAACTCGACACCGCAGCAATCCATTTTTTATTTGGCAGCAAATAACTACCAAATCAAAACTAACTTCTGAATCAATGTCAAATTTATTTCTACTACGTTTAACACATGACAGCACCCTATGGTAACAACAGTTTACCATAAATTTGTGCCATCAGTCTTCAAATACGAGTATTTTTTGAACCACCCTGATGCGTCTGTATAATTCATTTTCATATTCTGTGTAGTAGTTGTTAACCTGATTTTGAAATGGAATGTGTAGTTTTTTTTTTAGGTTTATGGTTTAGCTATTGGAGATTTCCAAATAGAGCCGCTAAACTTTAATTTCGATGCATGATATGAAGGAAACATTAATCGCAATCTATTCATTATCTTGAAATTGTATATTGCATTTTAAAGAAATTATTTTGGATTCAAGAACAATTTTTGAATGACGTCATTCATATTAATTATTACTATATAAAGCTGAAGAGGAGTTGGGAGAACTATCGAGTATCGAGTGAAATTTTAACTTTCAGTCACTCGATAGCTCAGTCAATACCTCTTTATATGTTAAGAGGAATTGGCGGTTCCTCTTTAATGTTAATTTTATACGCTTTTGAATGTGACAAGAAACAGTACGTTTTAAGCATTTGATATTTATATTTCACATAAAAAACAAATACACCGAAGAAGCAGCTAACTGGATTCACATTGTTTATGGTGAAAGTTCTTTGGATGAAAAATCTTCGGACGAAGTTTGTTTTGGGTAAGATTTGAACTACATGACTGCGGGTCCACAGGCATGCACCTTAAATAACTAAGTCAAAAAGAAATTCCTTGCTGGGACAGTTACCAGCACCATTTTACTCCTGGAGAGGAGGCGCGTTGTAGATCAGTGCGGGCAGCGTTTTCTAGGTCAATAGGATATCAGAAGCTGAAGAAAAATCATGCTCTATCTGGAAATAGGATAAAATCATGCTCTATCTGGATTCTGTATTATAAGCTTTTACCAAACAATCAATTGATGAACTTGGAATAGTGGGAAGAATTAAAGCAGATATAGAATAAGAACGTCCATTACTAACAAATCGGAAGAGCATTTTGTTTCATTGTAACAATGTGCGACCTCGTGTATCTGGCTGCTCGTCAAAGACTGTTGGAGATTGGTTGGGAAGTCCCACTCCATGCACCGGTACGCGCCAAGCATTGCACTTTTATATTTTCACTTATTTAGATTCCAAATTCATCTACTTAATTCTCTTAACGGCAATTATAAGAGTTTATCAAAAAGCAAATTTTAACCTTTTGGTTGATGCATAAAAATCGCATAGTATTTTTTCGTCAAAATACCTTGAGAGCTTTTGGTAGGACAGAATATTCCAGTTGAGTGGAACAAAACATAACCTAATATAACTCAATAAATGTATATCAAAATTTAGTTAGTTTCCTTTGAATTTCCCAAGGTCGCTTAAATTCTTCAAAATTTGCATTTTTTTTTTATTTTGCTGTTAAAAAACAAGGATGATTCGTTTATTCCGTAAATGTGCTTGTGAAAATTGATACACATTGCGTTCTAAAACTGAATTTTAAAATTGTAAACAAATGTGCCTAGAGTGCCATAAAGAGAGAAAAAATCTCAGTACTTGCATTTTTCTCAGTGTATTTTTTTAAGGATTCGGGAACGCTTTCCACAAAATCTTCTCCATTCATGGTGCTGAGATTATTTTCTACATTATCAAAGGAGGTTATTTCCCATACAGTGAATGACCGCAGTACCCTACTGGTCATGGTCGCGGACTCGATGCCGGCGGTTTTCGTCGAGTCGGATATTCGAACCTTAATGCCACAAAAGACATACCGTGTAGCAGGGGTTGATGCACGTTAAACCCGTCGAGGCATTATATCTTTTCGTTGCGTGGTGTAGACGTTAGGAGAAGGGGCGCCAGCTCAGGTGTCATCCTCATCACTTGATCGAGGCTCGAAATTTCGAGGTCACCCACCAATAGCCAGTTTGTGGCTCTGAACCCTTTGGGTGAGCTCGGTCCCCTTGGGCATTCTGCCCATAGCCCTTGTGTTGCTTCTATATAGTGCGACGACCAAACTTCTAATACAGTGAGCATTTTTTTTCTAATAAACATTCACAAATTTTAGGTATGGTCTAGAATTTATATAAGAATTATGACAAATTTAAAGAATAAAATTTTAAGAATTTTATAAAATTAAATTTTTGAAATCATTATATTCATTGTACAGAATATTATGCTCATGAGTATTCTGCAAATTTTTTAAAGTTATAAATGTGTAGAGAGTTTACTCAGTATGTACCTAAAGATAAATACATGATTTACAAATGTAAATAGAGCTATTGATTATTAATTGCTCATATATAATTATTCACATTTATAGTTGTGATTTTCTTTGCCTAATCAGATACATAAGTATCTAGATACCTCAGCTTCAAAATAGAATTACTGTTGCTTTTAATTTTAAATTGTGGGGGTAATTTACACTTGGCATAAGATATGCGCATTTATTATTGGTCGAAAGCATCTGTGTTACCTTAAAACTTAGCGCGAGAATTTTCGGGCAATCCGAATGATAAAATAATCGATTCAGTGGCAAATGAGACTTAATTCTGTTCTTCGACATGTAACTCTGTTGAAGAATAACGAGGTTGGTTGTTAGTAATTCATAGATACAGCGATACTGAGATTATCTATGATAATACTTATCCGATAATTGAGTATATTCGTATAAACACTTAAATCTTATCACTTTAAATAATGAAAATGATCTGCGTGGACGAAAAATCTTTTCAGTTGAAGAACATAGGTAAAAAACATGTGAATATTATCATATTATTATATTCATAATAACGTGAATATTATCATATTCATGTTATTATTAATATATGCTAACAAATTGTTGTTTTGAGAAAATGGCTTCCAAAAATGAGTGGGCGTAAAATAAAGGATACAAGGTGCTTTTTTGCCTCTGAAGACCTTTCATGTATTAAATCTGGATCCCGCGCGTAAAATCTGGTCGAGGTCCCTGGATCCTCCCGAGGCGTGGTGGGGAAGTTTGGAGGAGGAAGTGCCAGTTCAGAAGTCGTTCTTGTTACTTGATTGAGATTCAAAATTACGTGGTCCTTCGTTCAATAGCTCTCATCATATACATTTTCTGCTCTGTAAATACATTGTAAGTTTTGTTTACTTTTTATTTCGAAAGTATGTAATATCTTATGTTCTTTTGTCAATAAATTCTGACTGCCGGGGGTGATTGTCTCCCCAGGGAGGCGGTTTGTAGCTCTAAACTCCTTGGGTGCTCTTGGTCCCTTTGGGAATTCTGCCAATAGCTCTCGTGTTGCTTCTCACTGCTACGTTAATAAAAACGATCACTATCGCACAAATGTCTGTCATGTATCGAAGAGAGTGCGCATAGAACAGTTGTTATTATCTGAAAAGAAAATTGCAATGTTTTTCCCCTTTTATTGAAGTGTTTCTGATTTTCATATTTGTAATACTTTTTGAAATAGAGCAAATTTAAAATTGTTTGTAATTACTCTGTAGTTATCTGCTCTTTTTAAACCATTTTAAAACTGTATTTACGAAATAAAATAAAATTTTAAAATAGACAGTTGAATCATAACCCTAATATAAATGAAATTATTATCGTTATCTTTCAAAAAAAGATATATTACAAGTAGTTTCATTATCACAGTTTACTAACTCTTAAAAGAGAATACTATCTCTCTTTGTCATTCTTCATACCCATTAATTATTTTCGTGTCAGTGGCGCAACATAGATTTTGCCAAGTAGCCAAGTTACGTTAGTTCTGCCATTTTTTTTTATACCGCATCATTTCAAAGAACAATGCAGCTTACATAACCAATACTGTCTCTTGTAGTTTTGCGTAATGTAATTTTTCACTTTGGCAATCTGAATAATGAAAAGAGAAATAAGTTTTGCTCTTAGCTCTTTTCGGTTCGCTACCTGAAAAGAAGCGCAACGTAAAGAGATAACTGCAACTGTAATTAATCTTAGTGAGCAGTAGACAAAATAGATTTAAAAGCAAACAGAAACAAGTGGGTGGCAAGATTGCAGCAAACTTTAATTGTATTTAGAATACATATTGTTTCTTATGGTGAAATTCAAATATAAACAGATGAATAGTTTTTCATGCGCCGAATGAATTGAGAAA
This sequence comes from Nephila pilipes, assembly GCA_019974015.1. NCBI lineage: Eukaryota > Metazoa > Arthropoda > Arachnida > Araneae > Nephilidae > Nephila > Nephila pilipes. Next base: position 212,249 of record BMAW01059970.1, on the reverse strand, counting down.
TCTAATTATTACGCTGAAAAAAAAAATGTTCTCAAATAAAGCACGCCAAAAAAAAATAATTCGTAAGAAAAGAATGTTAAAAATATATTTATGTATTTGTAACAAATGGATCCTATATTAGTGTGCATTCATTCGGTCTGCCTGTTTTATAATTTATGAAATCTCCCCCAAAAAGTTATCTAAACAAGCGATATAATATTATGCAGTGTTTGTTTTTATTTTATTATATATTTTACTTGCTGGAGTTACCCATGCGCATGCATTTTTACAACAAAACCATGATAGGTAACGTTTTGGAAGCTATCTTTTATCGTGTGAGTATGACGTAATGTGCACCTTATATGTACATAGCAAAACGATATCTTAGCGGAAGGGGAAAAAGACGAAGTCAAAAACTCGCTCATAGATTGAATAGCTAAAATTTTTCGTAAAATCCATTTACATTTCCCCATTCTTTTTGAAACCGACAAGACATTCGCAACATGTTTGGGGTGGTTTGATAAAGAGTGTAAATTTGTATAAAGAACCAGAAAACCAAAAATTAAACTTGCAATTTTATATTATATGGTCTGGAACAAAAACTAAAATACATCAGTTATTTTCAATCAATTTCAAATATCAGATTGCGTTAAAAAAAACTCATTAAAATGATCATTTTTCAGTAGAAAAATTTTGAAAAAGAGAATAGCAAAAAGTGTTTTTCCCACCGAGAAATATAACGAAAAATAAATTAAAAAACAACAGCAACAACAACCGAGAATATGCTTCGGCTCCTTTCTTACATCAGCGAAGAATCCTTTAAATTAGAGAGATAATTCAATTAAATGGATTTGGGGAAAGGACAAACAAACAGACATTCGAATTCATGTATTAGATATAACCTGTGAAACAATATGCATTCAAAATATAATTCAAATTCAAGTCTATTTTATAGAGTATCAAAAATACAAAGAATTGATTATACATGTAGACATTTCATTGATAAATTCATTTTGATGAATTATTGTTAATAAAATTATAAGAATATGAATCGGAAGATTTGTGAGATTTACTTGATTACTTAAAGAAATATTGCTTTATCTCTTATCTTAATGAAACAGGTCCATGCGTTTATTTTTCTAGATTACTCGTAGAATTAGGCACTTTCCGTAATTAATAATAACATTGAAAATCACTCGAAGAGTCTCGAGAGTGTAGTTAGAAGCTGCTTTATCATTTCTCGTTTGTTATTTCAGCGCGATCCTTCTCAAAATAGATAGCAAAATTTATTCACAGAAATTTAATTCAATTTCTTTACTTAGACGATATATTGGAGAGACTTTCAATATCAGAAAATTCTCCGAGAGTCGGAACTCTTGAATATTTGGTCAAGTTATCTTTGCGCGTATTCAATTTTGCAATTAAGATTTGTTATAAGACCATTTTTCGTTTAATTACGCAAGATGTTTATTGCTCGTTTCTACTAGGTGTTTTCGACTTATTGGCAGAGTTCCATTCTGACGAACAGGTCGTACATCGGACTGGTCATAAGTTGGTTTTACAATTTTCAATACTTTTTTTTCAAGCGTGTTATAAAAATTGTACATAAAGCACAAAAATTCAACTAATATGCGCATAATGACTGTACAAAATGTGAAAAATATTAAATATATAGTTTGACCACTGGTAACTCTATTAGACGTACTGAAAACAAAAATGCTGCTTGAAATAACTTGATTTTTTGTGGTCATAAGTCGAAGAGAAGGTATATAATGTTTCAGACTGCGATTTATTTTATATGCTTACCATAGCACAGCAGAAGTGTCTTAATTATTAAACCGATATTAAATTTCATAGACGTCACTTTTATATTTTGAATTTACATATTATTTTTTTCAAAATACTATTTTTTAAACATATTGACAACAAGAAGATATTAACGTAGAATACGTATGTGTTTGTTCTTCCGAGCATCGATCCGATAAATTATGCCATAATTAGCTCTAACAACACATTTTTTTTTTTTAAAAAAATTCCTTCTAATTCTTAAAGCATTTGAAGAATTAGATGGAATTACAAGTTATTTCAATATTTTTTTAATTATCCATCGTTGTCTTATATTTATTCATTCTTTGAAAAGAATCTTCAAACAATACGAACTACGAAAATACAGATTTTTTAAAGCGAATGTAAAAAGCGCCATTTATATTTCAAAATTCATATACTATTTCTATTAAATTTATATATTTTTAATATGCTTAAAAAGAAAAAATATTACTGTTTTAAAATTGTCAAAAAATGACATGGTTTAAATTCTTTTCATTCCGTTTTATTAATATTTCTATTCAATTGTATGATCTTTGCATGCTTTTAAAGGTCACGAAATTCCGTACTTATTCCATTTGTACTCGTATGTTCGAATTGTTTTCATTCGCTGTATTGTGACAAAAATAAAAAAAATAAAAAACAATTTAAAATTTTTTTAATAATCATAGTACAGAATTTGTAAATCAGATTTTGGATTGTGATTGTTTATTAGAGTCGCACTTAAGAGCTACGTGGGGACTATTGGCGATGGACATCTAATTTTGAACCTCTTTTAAGTGACAAGGACGCCTTCCGAGATGGCACCTCCCTTTCCGAACTTACACGGCATGCCAGCGAGAGGACATGGAACCTCGACAGATTTAACGTGCATCTGCTCCGCTACATGGCGGAACTTAAGCGGCATCAGGGCTCGAATCCACGACTAGATTAAAACAACTTCGGCCTTGAGTCTGCGACCATGACCACTAGGCTACCGCGGCTGCAAATAAGATTTGAAATTAATTAAGTTTCATAACTTCAGAGTGAAAATTTTTGCATCCTGAAACATTTTATTTGGTTTCCCCTTTTTATAAATCGAACTACTGGTAAGACTTTAACAGCGTACTTTTTTAAATATTGCTAAAATATAGCCTTTTTAGCAATTATTGTTGTATGTTTTTAATATGCAATCTAACATCTTTAGAATATATAGAATGAAAGAGTAGTAATTCTAATACTTCAATAAATTTATCATCATAAATAACGGGACCATTTTTTTTTTTTTTATCAAAACCGGATGTCTGCTAATTTTTTGATCATAGTTATTTTTATAATCATTTATTTTTTCTCCAAAAATAAAAATCTACTATTTTTTAATGATACTATGTGTATTCAAGAAACTCATAAGTTTTTATTTACTATTAAAAAAAAGAACATGTATGAAAATGATAAGATCACATAAAAATTATTTATGTAATCGTATATTTTTTTGATGAACAAATTTACCTGAATATACTTAGTATGTTGGTTTCAAATAAGAATGAAATTCTTGACAGGATTTCTTAAAATTTATTTTGGTTTTTAAAATTGCTTTAATTACTGGGAATGGTAATTGCATTTTTTCCTCTCTTCCACAACTTATCCGAGAAAGAAAGTACTCTTTATATTGTTGAATTAGTACTTTTTTTAAAAAAAAATTGTTATAGTGGATTGCTTTTTTCTTAAAAAGGAACATTTCGGCGTCTCGGGGACGAAAACACGGATAATTAAAAACGAATCGCATGGTAACATTCACAAAGGACTTCGTAAAATTACTTTAATTTGTATTTCTTTTCATTAACTTGGTAATTATTTGGCAGTTTAAGATTTTACCCTTTCGAAGGCAGATGTGAAACAGTTGAAAATCTATCAAATATGTTATAATATCCGCTGATTATCATTTACTTCACCTTTCGTTGTAAGTCTGATAATATTGTCATTAAATTACAGGAAGATAAAGGCAGATGATAAATAAAATCAGTTCCTTAGATTATGGGTATGCAGAATTATTTTTTTTTTGTAAATTCTGTCTCATCACATTTGTAATCTAGTCTACCTTAAATATTAAAAATCAATCTGAGTGTGCAATAACTGGGAATTCGAGCGGTTTGATTAGCTCTTACTCACTCCGAGCGAACCTAGATTTTCGTTCGATAGCAATCCAAGTAAGCTTAGCACAGCAACATTTGATTTTGCTCCACAAAGCAATTTTCACTCAATCACACTCGTCACCTACGTTTATGCACAGTTAATCACTATCTTCGAACCATTAATCACTAATTTTTTTTTTACCTGTAACTTTCCAACCTCTCTTGCATTCAATTTGGCTTCGCTTTCATATACGTTTCTTCTATCAAATTCCTTGCAATTCTTTAGTTCAATAATATGTACAGATCACGTTTCGTTTGATTGGATAGAGGTTCTATTTTATAGTTTATATAATTTATATGCAATTATTATGTTATTATATGCAATTCACTTAAAAAACGTTTCGAAGGTTAATGAAGAGAAAATTTCAGGTATCTCAACGAAACAAGAGGTATTTGACCTATCGGTCTTTTTTCATAAATAAATCTTAAAATTTTATGCCAATATTGAAATTTCGTATCTGAAAAAACATATTTCAAGCTTCAGTTTTTGAGAAGGAATTGCCTAACCACAATTAACGAACTTTTACTGGCTATTTGAATTGTAATATGGGGCTTTTGGAAAAGTTGAGGTGAATTCGAAAGTTCGATAAAGTATCCTGAGGTAAAGAAAACCGTAGCGTAGATCTTTTCGGATTTTAGTGCGATTTACTTTTATGAATATCGATATTTTGTAATGAAGTTTAAGAATTGGAAGCTTTGCCAAATCCTTATGTAAGCCAATATACCTGGTGGAACAATTCTTTTAAATAAGCCAGAGAGATTTTAAATTATTTACAGCTAATATTAAGTTAGCGAAGAGAAAATTGCAGATAACCAAACGTTACAAAGTTACTTGATTTGTTGGTTTCTAGCTAAAACATTTTAATGGACAAGTATTCTTAGAGCATTTTTGTTCCAAAATACACATTTAATTTATCCCTTCCGCATCATTGAAACTGAAAATTTAAAAAATAAGTCCATATGAGATTTCATCAATGTTACCATCTCAGATGTACTCGAGAATTTTTTTTAAAAAAATTTAAAAAGTTCTATGCAAAGTTTTGCAGAGAACAGATTTAGCCAACCAAAGTGCGCTGTTTTTAATTATTATTAAATTACTCAATTGAATATCAGAATTAAAGTAAACGATGAAATATCAAGAAATGGACAATAATAAACTTTTCCGATATTAAAATGAAGGGAAACGATAAATTATTAAATGTAATATATTTAAGCTAAATGTAATTAAAATTGAAGCAAACGATAAAAAATTGAAAAGTGATTTACTAAAACAATGGCTCCTTAAGTGGCTAATAATAGTAAATCATATTAAAATCATTCGACTCCAAAGCATTCCAAGAAGAAAGCCAAACTAAAAAGACGTACTTTGAAACTCTTCAGACAAAAAGAAAAAAAAACAAGCTGCCTCGCAGCTTAAAATTCTGAATAATGTTATTTATTTTCAGTCATATATTGATTCCAGTTTACATATGATTTAAGGTAATAAATAAATCGATAAGTAAATAAAATTAATTTTTATATTTATTTCACTTCCATCCAATAAAAAGTTGGGGAATATTTATTACGACATATTTTTAAAAATTGAGTTCATTAGTGGTGAAAGCAGGTATCAGACATATATTGCATATATTTTATTTCAATCCAATAAAAAATTCAGGAGAAATCTATAATATGACGTATTTTTGAAAATTAAGTTCGTTACTGGTATTAACAGACACCAAAAATATACGCAAAAACAAGATAAATTTTTAAAAAGTGGTTGGGTAACGATATTTTTGAGCTAACTGTAACAATAATAACCCCTATAGGTGGTTAATAAGTTTTTTCACTGGCGAAATCTTTGGAGTGCGTGAGGTTTATAATTAAAATATTTATTTTAAAACCTACTTGGAAGTCACCCTCTCTGAGAAAAGTTTGCATTTTTTCTTTCTATCTTCTGCTGTTTCAAGTGTTAGAACTGGTAAAACTTGAGAAAACAGTTTTTCGAACATTTTGACATGCATTATCATGTTTAAGATGTGTCTCTGGAAATTTATAGAAATATAAAACATGAAGAGGATTTCAGAAAATCGTTATTAGACGAACCTCATTAGTAACGATAGTGAATGATTATTTATATTTAAAAATTATGTAAAGAATGTCATTATGCAACACTATGAGAGAGAGACATTTTTTTTCATCAAAAATATGTAAAATTACGTCATATTAAAGTAACATAATTTTACAGTTGGAAAATAACTCTGAGTTCAAACAAATTATTTTGTATTGTTATTACTTCCCATTATATAAAGAAAAATAATTAAAAGAATTGTAATTAATGTGTCCAACTGTGTTTTTTAAAGAATGATTTGATGTTTAATTATATTCAAATTTTTAGAAATTGTTAAACTTTGTACTATTTAATACAAATATTTCAAATTTTCATGATTTTGTATTATTAAATTTATAAATTATGATGGTTCATTATCAAATTTATAAATTACGTTGCTTATAATGATTTTTATTTATCATCGTTTACATTAAGGATTTAAATTATTCTGATTGATTATGAAGATTATGAATTATGGCATATAATTAAGATTATAAATTTCTTTAACTTGCTATGTGTTAATTATCATGACTTATTGCGATTAAAATTAAGATGATAAATATTATCAAAGAACAATATGATATCACAAGAATGAACATTGATATGCAATTAAGATAAAAGTTACGAATCAGAGTTGAACAGTTTCAGATGTAAATAAAGACCTATTTGGCGTTGATGTAATGTTTTTCACGTCCTCAAACGGATGTGTTGACGTAAACATGAATAGGGCATTGACTCGGCAGTATCCTCAATTCGGTTTTAAAATTAAACTGCTTTTAACTATTACTTACCCTTTTATATTAATTAATCGTTAGAGTTGGAAACGACAGTCATTTCTACATTTGCAGGCTGTTATAAAACTGTCGACAAGTTTAAAGAAGTAAAATGCATTCCAGTTTTGTTAGTCATCAATAACATCACGCGCTGGAGATACATTGCCAAGTCGGATTTAATAGCATTTCCTTGCCAATTTGAAATGGTTGACAGATTTAGGCTCCATTAAACCTGGTGTAGGAATTTCATGGGATGACAGTATTTAGTTTCGTAGTCTTTTAACCAGTCTGATAGTTGAAATCCTTTGCAGTGACACCTGTACACAGCGAAGACGTATTTAGTATTTTTTTTTTTAAAAAGGGACACTTGTGGAAAAGTAAAAATACGCTTTCTAGACAGTTTATTTCCGGCGCTTGAAGAATGGCTTTCTAATTATAGAGTTGCTGTTTGGGATATATAAACAGAATCTCCCTTTGTGTTCCAAGTTTTTTTTTTATGATGCTTGTAAAAGTGCCGTGAAGTTCAATGTTTATATAGCATTTTCCGCAATCGCGTGTTTTTCAAGCGACAACACATAAATTGGCGTATTTCTTACGTTTGTTGTGTTTTGTGAAGGGGAAAGAAAGTATTTTGCTTTAAAAACGTAAACAAGAGTTTGAAGTAAATCGAACGAACAAGTGTTTCTTTCTAGAAACCTAAAGGGAGTTTGAGTAAAACGAAAATTTGGATTTTCTGTTTTAAAAAAAAATTTATAATATTCCTCCACAAATCAAAAAGCTAAAAAGAAATCTGAAATAATTGACTAATTAAATTACTTTCAAAATATCATAGGTGTGATTAACTTTTTTTGTGAATAACAGATTCAGAAACTTTATAATTGAACGTAGAAGTTTCCCAACATAAACATACTTAATATGTTTATGTTAAGTACTAAAATATGTAAGCAAAGAGCTTCTATAATTTATACTTTAATATAAGAAGGTTTTGAAAAATAATGGTGTTTGTTATATTTTTCATAAGCCACTGGAGAACAATATTTTTAAGTTTTATAACATCTAGGGATGGTATTTTTTGCTTCTGTGAAATTACAAAGCTGTTTTTTGTTTAATTATATTCTTAATATTGTTATTAAATGAACTGGTATAAAGATATATGTTTAATGGTTTTAATTTTATTAATTTAGAATATAATCCATATTAATTTCAACATATAAATAATTCTGGCATTTAGATTGGGTAAATTTATTTTACAAATCCTAAACTATTTCTATCACAACTATCCTTTGTTTATTAAAATAAAGCTAGAAACAGTAGATGATTAAATATAGGTGACTTAATAAAAGTTATAAAACAGAGAAAAGGAAAAGTATTCACAAAAGTAAAATTGGCAAGAAAACTAAGACAACGTACATAATAAAAAGTGTAAAAAGGTATAATGGTAATAACTTTTGTAAGTAATGTCTAATTTATAAAATAGAAATTTAGGAGAATATAAACACATTCGTGCTTGTTTTCACTTGTAATGAATGAGTTTGAAAAATATATCTGGACAATAAAAATTATTTTAGAAGTTACAATACAATTATTTTAGAAATTATAATACAATGAGCAATATAACAAATAACTTAAACAGTGGGGTTAAATTATTTAGAATTTTTAGTGAATTACTTAATAATCATTTTTGACTCAAAATCTTCAAACTATATGTCCTCTTAATTTGTGTTCCTTATTAAAATGTGATGCGGCTAAACCTTTTTAATATTGCAGTGAATTACCATTACTTAGTACTGTATTCTTAGTAATCCGATGGTTTTCGGTAATCCTGCAGATATTGAACCAGAGCACCATCGAATTATTGAAAACACTGGCTAATTGAAAAATCTCTAATAATAACGCATTTAAATAGTAAAAGAGATGTATATTGAAAAAACTTGATATCTTATGCAAATATAGTGCCAACACACGAAAAACCTTAAACTAAAAAAGTTTACTGCTTTTATTAATAGTTTACGTTATTCTATTGAAGATGACATAAAATAATTTTCTCAGTAATAATTTTCCTGTGTACAATCACCAGATCGCTGGCAGTGCTGGATTACATAAAGTGAGAAAAAGTGCTGTATTTATTCTACTTTTTTAGACCATTCTTTCCATTCCTTACAAAATATTTGCATAACATTAATTTCTTTTTATTTTTACCTCTATTTTTGTTATTTATTACTTTTATTTATGAGATGAATGGCTGGAAATACAACTGTAAAAGCATCATTGATCAAATCTTTTCCTAAAGTCATTCAATTCTCGTGAATATCTGGGTAATTCAGCTAATTCTACATAAAAATAATTACATATGTATTAATAAAATGAAGAGTTTATGTTTGCAAAGACGGAGTAGCACAAAGACTAAGAGGTCCAGACGCACGAAATTTGATACGTTGAAACTGTAGATGATGACGATGGTGTTTTTTTTTTTTTTTTCTTTTCAAAAATCGCTTTCAAAATACTTTTAAATGTTGAAGTGAATTTCGGAATATTTTGCGACTTAACTGATGAACGAACTGTTGCAGGATTACAGTTCTCACATCATCTGAGAAATCCAAGGGTTTTTTTAAAAAAGAAGATTAACTTTGTTTTTGGCGTGTTAAACTGTTTCGACGATTTTTGACGAATTTTCAATATAGTACTGAAAAGTGTTAATTACCTACTTTTTATTTTTAAATCCTTCCATCCAAAAATCTATTGATTCAAGCTACATTGTACTCTATGTACATTGTACTCTCTTCTTAAAAGGCGGTCAAATGTTCATTTCTGTAAACGAAATTAAACATTTGACCGCCCTTTAAGAAAATAAAATATAAGTTAGTGAATTTTTTTATACAAATATTATTAGCTAGAAAATCATTGAACGGCTTTTTCACACTTCTCCCTCCACTAAACATAGCTTTGGTGCATATGCGACGTCACTGTCTTATTTTTTCTTTCGATAATTTATTCTTCGTTGTGTTTTCTGGAAATTGTTATGTAATATTTAATCATTTGTTTGTTCTTTTGAGGTATAATTACAATTCTTTTTTGAATGAATTGTCTCAGAAACGTATTAAAGCCGTTATTTCGGCAATGGTGCGTCATATTTCGTTGAAAAAGGTGCCTCCACCCCCATTGGATCTAAATTTATATATTTGACTTTTCTATGCTATCTACTAAATAATTCTTTCATTGGAGACTAATTTACAACTGGTTGAAAATTTAGAACATTTGGGGAAAAAAAGGACACCCATTAAAATTATTTAGAATTTACGGGCATGCTATCTTGTGCAGGGTTGGACGAGGTCTCTCATTTAAAAACCTTCACGTCTGCAGTCTTTATTGCCAAATTTTATTTTAAAAATTTATTCTTAAGAGGAATAAATATTCAATCTAGCTAAATAACAAGGGAAGAAACAAGAGAAATTTTATTACTATTGCGAATTTAATATTTGTGTTCAGCTTGAATAAGAAGTGCGAATGGAATATATTGAAGTGCGATTTGTGGTATCCATGATAGCAAATTTCATTATGTTACAATAATTTATAGCGAATAATTCAAATGAATAATAAGATATCTTTTTTATCTGAAAATATGAAGAATTAGTTATTTTTTTTTCTGTCGATGGAAAAAAATTTCTCCCTAGGATTTCTATTAAAAAACCTTTGAGATCATAACATTTTTGTGGACTTACTACGATGATAAAAAAAATCTTTACATCATATGTAACTCAGCAAATTGAAGAAATGAATGGCGAATAACCTTTTGTATTTATAAAAAATGCTTCATAAAAACAACATACTAACATCAAAATTCTCAAGACAGATTTTTAATTGTTTCATTACCCATGTATCATCACTCTACTGAATTTAGCATTTTGTATGAGGCTTACCTAAATTATGTAATTTAGAGAAATGTTTTGCTCCGAGTCGAAAAATGTAGATTTTTTTTTATAATTATGTAAATCTTTTATGACTTTCTAAAATATCTCGGGAAGAAGCCATTTTCATTACAAATCTATACAATACTATAGTAAACAAATACAAATCTATATTATTGAACATATGAATGAATTTGAGTTAACTGTGGAATAATACAAAAATTGAATCAAGCAAAATGCACTTCGCTTCGATCACTAAAAATATGCAGCTGGAATTAACATTTTCATGACTTAAATGTAGTCCTAGAATTACTTATACAGTATCTCTTTTGCTTGATCTCTTACAGAATTTAAAAATTATGCTATCAAATAATTTTTCGATTACACAGATTGAAATTATTTATAAAAATTGGGAGAATACCGAGTTTTATTTTACTCTGATTTCAGTTTTTGAAGAAATATTTGGGTTTGGACCTTATCTTAGATATTATTTTGCCTTGATACGAGAGTCATTTGTTTTTTCAACATCCGTTGGACGATAAAAAAGACAAGAATACAGAGCAAGATTATTTTTGTACAAAAAGTTACGTACAAACATGGTTACTTGTTAACATACTCACTGTGAAAATTCAGGCATTTGTCATAGTGGTGGACGAGCTTTTCGATATCCTCTTCGAAGATCGTTGCCACCAATGATGTATACGGATCAGCAGTTTATTTCGAAGCTCCTCATTGGTCTGGAAGCTCAGGCCTCTTAACCAAATTTTCAAATCAAGCAAGAGATAAAAGCCACTCAGACTGAGTCAATTAAGATCATACACCAGATGATCAAATACATCCCATTTAAACTGCTCCAAAATCTGTTGGGTTACAACAGTACAGTGTGAGCGGGTGTTGTCATTAGTGAGGCCAACTGCAGAAGTCAACATTCATCTTCCTTTGTTTTAGATGGATCTTAGTCGTCGTCGTTCAGTTTGACAATAAACAGCTGCACTGATTGTCGCCTCCGGTTGAATAAACTCAACAAGGTAGACAAACACCCGGAACATAACCTTTCTCCTGTTTAAGATTTGTTTGCACAGCCTTGCGTTCTTATTTCCTTTCATCGGGAACGTCGGTTTGTCCGTTTTGAAATTGTCTACACCATTCATGCTTAACACTATAACTCATAGTTCACCATATTCCTGGCTCAATTTTTGGTGAATTCGATTGCATTGTTTCTCTTTTGCTTGAAGAAAGCGAATAACATTATGCAACTCGCACTTAGCGGGAGCTTCAATTTTACATCTATGTTTACGTACCTACAGCTCAGCTTGATATTGTGAGATGGCGTCGATTATATCTGAGGCTATAGATAAAAAGATGCGCATTTCCGCCTCCTACCTCTTCTCAGGGTAGGAGTGCCATCTGTAGTGACAACTGCGCAATCTCCTTACTTTAGATTTAGTGCAAATTAAAATATAATTTTTTATTTAGGCAATTTATACTATATTATTTGTGTTCTGTCAGATATCAAAATTAATGCAATAAATAAGTTTTCATATTATATTAAATAACTGCAAATGAAATATTAAAATAAAAAATATACTTAATTTAAATGCTTATTCTTTTTTTCTTTATTTAAATTAATAATTTCCATTCTTTTTTCTTTATGTAAATATCCATTCTTATTTTAAAAGTTTGCTTTTAAAATTTTTAGTTTTTACATTCGAAAATCTGAATGGACTTAATCATAATGTAACTTGAGTTCAAAATAAATTTAAACTTAATATTATTATTTTTCTCTTTTCAGATGGTTCAAGTAATTCCTGGACACTGAAGACAAGGAATGCTATTATCATCTAAATCTCCACACAAAAAATCAAGTCAATTGAAGAACTTATTATTTATGGTGAATTGGTAGATTTTATGAACGATCCACAAATAATTTGAAAGAGCTTATAAATTTATATGTGTACGAGTGTTTTGAATGAAATATTATGTTTAAAAACTAACGTGCATTTGAATACAAAACAAAAGCATTTGTAAAAATTTGCCATCGAATTGCAACTGCGCATTAATAAACAGATTAAAGTATTTATTTATTATAAGGACAATCAGCTGTGAGTATAACATTAGGTTTCAATTAGAAAAAAACAAAGCAATAAATAAATAAAATTGTTCCATATGTTATAGAGAAATTTTACGTGATGTTAGATGTTTTCAGAGTAATATTTATTGTAAATTGAAAGTGCTCGTGTGTGTGTGTAAATGAAAACGACAGAATATGTATCACCTGTCAAGTAATTAAAAGTATCAAATTTTGAAAAAAGGTGATATTAACATAACATAATATATATCTCAAGATATTATTACTTTCGCAGTTTGTAAATATAAATATCGTGATTTCAAAGCACAGGAAAACCTCTCTCTAGCAGTGGTTTATTGGGCTAAAGATTGATTGCTCAAAAGTAATCTTTTGATAGCTTATATGAGCGGAATGGGTCTCTTTCAACTAAGAAATAAGGTCAAGCTTAACTTTTTAAAGAAATACAAAAAGTTTCATACTATTTAAAATATTAGCAATATTTTTGAAAAAAGAGATTAAGTTACAAATAACTGAAAAATTTAATAAAGTGTTTTTTATATTTTTCAAATTAACTCTTTTGTATTATTTTTCTTTAAAACTCTGTTTTTAGCAAATGTACTGTTTTAATTACCGCAAGTATATTGAGTATTCTATTACGGAACAAAAATTCAATTATTTTTCTTAATGATTATGACTAAATATTTTTTTCGGAATTCGTATTCTCTTCATCATTAAAAACTGTTATTCATCATAATTCTAAAACGTTGGTAAACTTTTTAACAAATTTAAGCAATTTCTAAAGAATTTAGTTAATTTAAGATGTTTTGAAGATTTAACTTTCTTAAATGTTTCTTCAAATCTGTTAAGATCCAGACGTTAGCGTTTAGGGAGTTAATTTTACGAAAAGGTGTTTACTGTATTTAAAGTTTTAAAAAAAGTCTTCAGATGAATTATTTTCTGTTACTTTGAAAACTTTAAGTAAACATTTATTACAGATAACATTTTTGGATAAAATTATATTACAGAACCAAATTTTAATTACTCAGATGTATAAATAGATTCTTGAAGAATAGCTGTTATTTTACATTGTGTAATGTGTCTTTCAACCAAAATTCCTTATATCGTTAAAAGAGTTAGATTTTTTTAAATTGTGTAATGAGTACATTCTTTTTTATGATTATCTGGAAAAAATAAATTCAGTCTCTTTAAATAAAATTTTCATTTTTTAAAATTTGGGAATCAATAAGATTTCTTCTAAATGTAGAGGCAAAAAATACTGGAAAAGTTTTGAAAAAAAAAAAAGATATTTAATAACTATTTTATTCAAATAAAAAACATATGTTAAAATAAGAATTTTTTTATCTGTAACACAATCAAGTGTATATATTTAATCTTCTTATCAATTTTAATATAGAACACAAATTATTCACATTGGGATGAAATTCAATTATTTTGGATGCAGTGTCAATTTATTTCAAGTTTCCTGGTACTAATTAAGACTTCTTTCACTGTTAGGATTTAAATTGGAAACCCATTTTAAATTTTTAGGATATTTAATCACTCTCATACAAGCGTTCCGGTTCATTATATGGACATTAGTGTTGTTTATGATATACATTAATATTTTTTAAATTTTTTTTAAACCGGAACTTTTATTGGAAAAAAGCACGTAACTTCATTTTGTACAAGAAACATTCTTTCTTCAAGACAAACTTTCTTTCCCACGAACTTTTGCAATATTACACCGAGATTTCAAGTGTCTTGATGCCATGTGTCTTACTAAATCACTGAACACATATTTTCTTGATCTTTGACAGCACCGATGCATATATTTTGTCCTTAATATGGAAAAACACCAAAGAAAGCAAATAGAATAAATATTTAAAAGGTTTACTTTTTTAAATGTTTATTTTACTTACATTGCCGTCCGTTGATTAGATTTGCACATCTCATTCACAATAGAAATATTGAATACAGCTCTTTATTTAAAGATAATGCTATGTTAAATATAAATAATACTTAAAGTGATTATTTTCAATAATATTGAATAAACACGATATGTGCGATTCAAATGGTTTCAAATTTCAACGATCACTAATTTGGTTGTGAAATTCACAATAATGATGCATGTTTTTGATTGAAATCTTACGTAAAATATGAAATAAATTTGTTTGCTTTGAAGATTGTGATTGAATTATACATTATAATTGGAAATGGAAACTATTTTGTTTACATTCTAAGAATGTGTATAAAAGTATAGCACGAATTAGTCATAGGATATTGTACTGATATATAAAAAGTATTACTGATCAAATCTTCTGAAAACTAATCCTAAGGTATGGAAAAGGCTTACCTGTAAGTGTTTTAAAAATTTCACTATCACCACTTCTGAAATACTACAAAAGGAGATACGAGACAATGCTTATGATTCTACGAACAATTGTGAAAATGTCAGAACAAAAAAAGGATTGTTATTGATTCATTATATATTAGGTCTGCTTGAAAATTATATCCGTTTGGAAAGTGAAAGAAAATACATTTATTATATTCATTGTAAAATTTCCGTCGTTTCTTATGACCTCTTTGAAGCGTGATGGAAATTTGTTAACACCATTTTTGAAAAGTGCCTTTTCTTTAGCGGCGAAAAACTCAAATAGTTCTTGGTTGACTTCTTCTTCCGTTTCAAAATATTTTTCCTCCAAAAACTTTTCAGGGATAAAAAAAAACGGATGATGATTGGAAGGAGCTGGGTCTGGAGAGTAGGGTGGATGCGACAAGAATTTCTAGCTTTGTTCTACGATTTTCTGACGATTCGCCAAAGTAGCATGTAATCTGGCATTTTCATGATGCAGTATGATGTGAATCCTTTTGAATATCGCTGACCTCTATTCTTTGAGTACTTTGTCATTTTGTTTCAATCATCCTTTTGCTGATAGTATCTCTCCGAAATGAGCTTTTCGTTTCGTGCTCGTTATGTATTGATCTTTGGACGTCCCATTCTGTATACAGTATTCTCTTATCCAAGCTCAAACTCAGCTTAAAGGTGGAGGAAGTAGGTTGTTCAGGATCATCGTACACTCTTTGCCTTACAATATTTTCATAGTTAATCCACTTTTCATCATCGTTTATCATCCAGTTCAAGATGAGTTAGTTTTTGTTCCAAGCAAGCAGAAATGTGCATATGACGACTGGATTAAGCTAATTTTTCTCATTTAACTCGTGAGGCACCCATCTGGAATATTAGTGGATCAATCCTAACAACAACGGAAATTACATCGTACAATAAATGTTTTTTAAACGCATGGAAAATGTATTATTTTCTTTCACTTCACTAACGGAAAAATTTTCCGTAGACTCAATACATGTAAATAAGTAAGAAGATGTTTATATGTGTTTCAGTAAGCAATTGTGCTAATTATGCAATTCTATAATTATCCATGACGTGTATTGATATACATACAACAGATTTGTTTTACAACGATTGCTACAGAATCGAATTTTTATATGATCAAGTGTAAAAATGTTATAAAGGAAATTAATACAGTAAGATGGTAAGTTAGAGAAATTTTTATTACAAAATAATGTATTGAGAAGTTTAGAAATGTATTTGAAAGTATTGGGTGCTAGAGGGTTAGCCTATTGTTATAATGTTGTGACTGATGGTGTTTGTTAAATTAAACTTGTATGTATCAAAATAATATCTATGAATTCTATTAAATTATTATTAATCTTTAAAATATTTGAATTTATAACAAATATTTTATAATAAAATGGGAGTTATATATTGACAAGTGTTTCCTTTGTGAATAATAAAGTATGTTATTGAATACACTTTAAAAAAAGCAAATAAAGGTAAGGGTTTCAAGAATTACATCTACTTGAAAATAGGACTCGATAAATACACGTTTTTGATGAGAAATGTCAGTGATTTAGGAATTACTTTTAATTTGAATGTTATAAAATGTCAGTGTTGTTTCATCTTCTTTTTTCTGTATTAGTGATTATAGAATTCCATTTTTGAAATATCCTCTAATGTAATAAAATGTAGTGTTCCAGCTTTTTTAAGTGTGTTAAGAGCAAAATAATTGTATTTTCAATATTCAAAATGCGAGCGTAGATAATAAAGTGTTTTGATATTTTAGGAAAAATGCATACAATCTTTTTAAAAAAATATTTATTGGATAAAGAAATATTAAAAATGCATCGTGTGAAATGATAAATATTCCATGCTTTTTGGCTCGCGAAATGTTACAAAAACACTGGTTGTTTAAAACGCTGGACCTAGAAATAATTGCTTGACATTCGCGAGGATAATTCGAAAGTTAGATGTGAGAATATTTGTAATAAATGTTTTTCAAAGGTTCACTCACAATTTTTCAAATAGTTTGTTAAAATCAAACGATCTTTATATATATGTAAAACGCCAAAACGATATTTTTGTGTGCATTGAAAATTCGCTGGATTTCTCTGAGCTAAAATTTAGAACAGTGCTTCTAATATTGCTTTAGACTTCAAATACACTTATCAAAATATTTCCATGTCAAAGGTTAGCTTGCGCAGTAGAATAAGCTACATAATTTGAGGGTTCATAATTTTATCGTTTTTATATTCCAATTCAGAATTCATAGTGAGTTCATTTAACAATATTTTATTCTAAATATGTATATTTAAAAACTTAAATAATTTAAAGCACTGTTAATTGCAAAACCGTATTAACCCTATACTTTAAGATATTGTGAGCTTTTATATAATATTCTAATATATATTTACTTTTCCTTTTAAAATTTAATAGCAGCTATCGAAAATAAATAAAATTAAAATTAATGAGCGTTTAACAACGAACTATTCTACAGCTCTATATTCATTTTTTAAGAAATACAGCGAATTAATAATAAATATAAAATATCCAATTTATTATACTTATAAAATATCCAGCACTCTTTATTATCCTGTATAGAAATCTTAATAATAATTTTCATGGATATGTATCGTTCACACAAAAAAAGCTGTATCGAATTGAAATTTGTTTTCACAATTATGAAACCTGTCTTTACATGCTAGGCTTCAGTCTAGTTTGCCTTACGGAAAATACAACCTTTAATATTTTTTATGAAAATTTGAAGCTGTTAAAATTTGCGCGAAACAAAATTATTTTTAAATTAAAATTTATCTTTGAGATTTATATAATTTAATGCAGCGAAATAACCAACACTGTGTCAATTTACCTACTTTGTTTTCAAAAGAAAGTTAGGTGTTATGGTGCTATTACAATCTTCCATGAAAAATACTCTCCAAAATTTTTATCTGTCATCAGTGATTTCCAGTCACGATATATTTTGCTCTGAACTCACTTTAAAAAACTATTCCTCGCCAAGAAACGAAAATCAAATTTGTTGTAAAACGATGTTGTATTTTTGTGCCCTCTGCATAGCTTTAAGTACAAATCGTTGTAAATGATAAAAATGTGCGTATTTATTTTCTTCAATGGACGACGAAGAGATTATTTGAAGAAATTATATTTGAAGTATATTGACCCATATTGTTGTATAAAATATGAAATATGTATAATAAAGTTGGCAATAAATGTATTGAATTTAAGTGTCTGTCTTATTTCAAAATATTAAATCAATTCCATCCCCTGTATCAGGAGGGGTAGAATACACCTACACGACTTAGAATCACATAGAAATACCAGATAGGACATACTTGCCGGACGCGGTAGATCGCGCTTTATATACTCAAGATTCCAGAGCGTTTTTCCAGAGACCTTTCGGGCCACGGTAGCCTAGTGGTCAAGGTCGTGGACTTGCGGCCGGCGGTTTTCGTTCGGTAGCGGGTTCGATCCTTGGCCGCCAAAGACCCGCCATGTAGCCGGGGCTGATGCAGGTTAAATCTGTCAGGGCCCAAAGTCCTCCCGTTGGTGTGGTGTGGATGTTAGGAGAGGGGGTGCAAACTTAAGTGTCGTCCTCGTCACTTGACCGATGTTCAAAATTACGAGGTCCTTCGTCAATAACCCTCGTGTTGCTTTTAGTGCGACGTTAATAAAAAAACTAATTCTCTCCCAGGATTATTCATTTCTTCAGTGTTTCTTGGCTTGGGCTTATGGTCTTCAGTTAAATACGGGCATCATTCCTCCGAGGACTCCTAGGGATCGTTTTCGTTTCTCAAGAGGTTTAATGTCTCTGGTAAACACGGATGACGCGACTCCAGGATACCCTCGCTGCCCTTCTCTATTTTCGACCCTTCTTGTCAATCATTTTTAGCTTGCTTTCCTCTTTTTCCAAATGTTCAGATCACAATTGCACCTTGTTTGGTGCTGCATGATCATTTCGCGCATTCATTTACCCCATCCTAAGATAGGATATAAATGAAACGTTTATATTAGTTAACAAAGGTGGCTGCGGTAGCCGAGTGGTCATGGTTTCGGATTCGTGGTTGACGGTTTTCGTTCAGTCGCGGGTTCGAGCGTTGGCCACTAAAGACCCGCAATGTAGCTGGGACTGATGCACGTTTAATCTGTCGGGGCCCAAAGTCCTCCCATTGGTGTGGATGTTAGAACAGAGGATGCCAGCTGAGGTATCGTCATCGTCACATGACCGAGGTCCATTGATAATAGCTCTCGAGTTGCTTCTTGTGCGATGTTAATAAAAACTAAATTAGTTAACAAAGCTCTACAATTTCGCTATAAATTTAGTCAATATTTATTCACATAAATTTTTATTTTGTTTTTTAAATCACAAAAACTACGTACGCTCGGAAATCATATGGCATATTGAGAATTCAACCTTTTTCACTCGGCGATCAATCACCACATAAGATTGTACGTGCATGGTTGTGTTTCGAAGGAAAATATGCGGTTATTGATCAGAAAGCCTTCCCTGTCTATTTATGATGTATTGATCAGCACAGATATTTGCGGTATAGGATAAAATAAGAAGAATGAGCTGCTTTCCCGTTCATTTTTTTCGAACGTCACAGGAGTGATCGTGTTAAAGCTTTCGATGGAATTAATTTAATCTAAATCCCTTAAAAAATACAAAATCAGAATTCATATGAATAAAAAACGGACGTTAAATAAAAGGTGCTACATGCAAACTTCTAATAATGAAGAAATAGTAGTAATAAATAATATAAAATTATTTGCCTTTCATATCGACTTTTCAATCATCCTTACAATCTAATCAAATGCGATCGTAAGACGAAGCAAATTGAATCTCAATCTTAAACTCCAAGCTTACAACTAAGCTTAATAATTCTGAAAATGTAAGAAATAGAATAAAAAGTTTCACTGACTGATACAAATGACTAAACATTGTCACACAAATAATATGTACAGTTAATTATTTAATCTGCGTCCGGTATTTTTACAAAGGCATTAAAAATATGGTTAGACATTCGGAAAATAGACGATTTTTACAAAACATCTCTAACTTAAACTCCAAAACTAACTCCAAAAAGGTACAACTTGAGAATGTCCAAATACACAAAACGATACTTTTTTTAACTGCTTTCGTATTAGCTAAAAATAAAATAACACATAAGCAGCGTTATGAACAAATAAAATTAACTCGTCGGTAAATTATAATTTGCATTTGATATTACAAAGTGTCAAATTTTTTTTGTTGTCATTTTAAAGTATTTATGACAGTTGAAATAAAAGCTGAATTAATTTGATATTTATTTTATAATTGAAACTTTTTAAAAATTCTAAAAGTAGGTAAATAAAAAAAGCTTAATACTTTCTAAAATATCAACAAATATGCTTTCGAGCTTTAAAACATATATTTTAAAATTAAAATAGAGTTTAAAATATCAAAACGAATGTCATTAAATTCACTTTTATTTATAGGGGGCTAAGACTATAAATGAATATATAAATCAGAAACGACGATATTTTTCTTGAAATATCACATCACACTAAATCAAACTGTTTTATAATTAACTATGAAAAATAATTTAGTTATAAAGAAAAAAATTAATAAGAAATATAATACTGATAAATATATATATTTCATAGTTCGTCAATATATAAATGATAAATAACACACACACACTTTTATCACACACACATACTTTTTACACAAGAATGTGTAAAAAGTATGTGTGTGTGCGATAAAAATAATTGAATTCTTCACGGCTAGACCACACACAAGCCGACTTTGTGGATTTAGTGTTGTGTGGGGGAAATGAAAATGGATCGCAATTCACAAAAATGCTTAGTATAATTATGAAGTATATAAATGCTTAAGAAAATTTATGAGATAATTATGCTCTAAACAACTTCTGAAGAATTTTTAATAGTGTTAAAATTGCCCATTTTTTGTGTGGTTAAAATGTTATCATGTGGTAAAAGAGTTTAATAAAATATTCCTATAAATAGATATATGTAAATTACAGTTCCCAAAAGGAATGCTGATTATACGGAATTTAAAACTTTCTCTTTTATCATAAATAATAGTAATTTGTCTATTATCAACAATTTGCAAGTCAAGATAGAAAAATTCTACTCTATTAGAGTAAAAATTAGTTTTTAATAATTTGAGGTAATCACAGTAAAATAAAACATTTTTGGCTTAAATTCATTACTTTTACCAAAAATAATTTAATCATCTATGTAACGATGAAGAAAGTAAGAATCATAAATGTATTATATTTCATAAGTAAAGTAAAAGTTGGCTTGGCAATAACTAGCAGGACCTCCCTGAGGTAGACCCTTAATTTGTTTATAAAGATCTAAACCAAAAACTAAGAAATTCTCTTGCAACACAAGTGCTGTATAAGAATTGAGTTTTCCTTCTTTTATTGTTTGATTTAAATTATATTTATTGAATTAAAGTAAAAAAAACTCATATTTTCGATATCTATTGAGTTAAAAAGGTCTTGAAAATCGTAACAGCGTATTGAGAGCATCTTTCTGTCCTTCATGATTCTAATAATTTCAAAGCTGTTTTCAAAGCTTCAATTTTCTATAGTGCTTTGTTCAAGATTATCAATTTCTTTCTGAAGAATCGATTGTAAAAATTAGCCAGATTTGGTGATATGGGTATTTTTGCCAATTGTAATGCTTCGAAATATAACTGGAGTTTTGTGAAATTTTGGCAGGAAAAAATATGTGGATATTTGGTGTGCATAAAATGTGTATCCTCCCCCCCACCCATATATATATATATATATATATATATATATATATATATATATATATATATATATATATATATGGAGTGTGGTACCAGTGTCAAGAGGTTCTTTTACTACAGAAATGATCCCCTTTTCCATATAATACATTTATTTCACAAAGGAATAAAAAGGTGTGCATTCTTTACAAACGATTTAAGTTGAACTCTAAGGCCATGGGCAGTTTATGTTAGGAAGAATCTAATTAGATGGATTATACATATTTCTCTCTTTCTCCTCAAAGAATAAATACACCCGACTATGTATGTTTTCGTCTGTTGATCTTTGCCGACGTTTCGACTCGGAGCCTGACTTAGAACTAAGTACTCTCTCATGAAAGAAAAGGTAGAGGGCAAAAAATACTCCCAGAACCTTCCAAGACCGCCTATATGATACTCCTATCAGGACCAAAGCAACAAGAAGAAGAAATTGCAACTGCTGTTGTGGAACAGATGATTAATGTGCTGGGTACTAGCAGTGAGTGAGTAATATCACGTCAAACACATGTCCCATATTCCTCATCATACGTATCATCTCATCAGAATGGTGGTCTTATTGAATCACATTTATATGTAAGAACAATGACCGTTGTTTAATATCAATAAAATGTTATTATTTACTATTTCAATTAATAATTAGGCTTTCACTTATCTCATATGATACGCCTGCAGCACCTCATTTTTCGCGAGCGGTGACTTATGGTACTAATTTTTTTCGTTAGAAATTGAAACCGCATATTCTACAGTGCATGCACTCCAAATTTCGTTACATCTCGCTCTGTACAATATGTCATAGAGCTTTGAACACTTCACATTATTTTATACCCAACCTGTGTACATACATTCTCTCTTCTCTCTCTCTCTCTCTCTCTCTCTCTCTCTCTCACACACACACACACACACACACACACACATATATATATATATATAATATTACTATTTCTGTAAAATATGAAAATGATGGAAGTGTCAGATGCGTTGGTGCCAGTGATATCAGCAAACACTTGAATCATCGTACCTCTACTACGGATCCTTTACAAGGTTCCCCCCAAAAGCAGATTTAACTGATGTGTTTGGATTAATTTATCGCTTTTAAGAAGAAAACGACACCCATTTGCATAGTTGGATTTCTTTGAGAAGGGTCATACCGTGGGACTGCATTTAAATGAGTTGTCATTTCGTCTGACTGTACGTCATATCAGTCTTGAAGATATTACATTTTCTTGCGGTTGATGGAATTGGGTATAATGAAGCTATCATTCACGATAAGTAAGTTCAAGGAGATTTATGCTGACTACAAGTAGAGGAGATCGAGAATTATCTAGAAAGCGCAAAACACAGATAACTGCTACAATTCTGGACATTATGCGTACAGTGATGTCCTCTCTGCACCATCCTATCAATGCCAATAAAATTTGCAGATGCTGTATACTTCTTGATTGCGGGTATGGAGACCATTATTGAGATTACCCCTGACAACATAGCAACGTCGCCAGAAACCGCAATTGTACTTGAAAAGAGCAGCATGGAACCATGCAAAATGACAGAGGGTCATCTTTAATTATGAGTTTCGCTTGAGTCTTGTTGAGGATGGTTACCGCACCGTGTGTGGTGGCATTGCGATGGACGATTTGTTTTCGCTCGGCACGGATCCAGATAACAAGACATAATGGTACAAAGTTCTATTTCATACGATTACCGGTCACCGTTGGTCTTCATCAGAGCCACTTTGATGTCCAAAGATACATTAGTGGTCGATGGCCATTTCTTTTGTGAACACCTATCCCAGTCCTTTATTTCAACAAGCCAATGTTCGTGTTGACACCACTGCCATCTCAAAAGCTCGTCTCGCAGCCTTAGACACTATGTAGTTGCCAGCAGTATTGACAATCCTATCCCCCATAAATGCTAAATTTCAATCTCCATGGGATGAATTTAGTCAAGGCATTGTTAAGGTCGTCTACGATGCCATGCCACGACATGCGGCAGAATGTATAAAAAATTATAGCGGCCCAACATCCTAGTGAGAGTTATAATGATTCCGTAAACTAGTAAATTTTATCACATCCTCTCTCAGATTTCAATCGTTGTTGGTGAGTACCAACTTACTTTCAAATATCGTTTCAATATGACTATCATTTTGGTGATTATTGTATATACATAAATTAGCTTATATTATGGTGATTATTGTATATACATAAATATAATTTCGATAAAAAAATATCTGCATTATAGATATATTACGAATGCAGATGTTATATAGGTTAATTCTTAAGTATTTGTGATGATATTATTTTAAATATTTAATAGTAACTATAACAATATGATAGTATTATTCAAATGACATATCAAATGGAATGAAAATTATGTTATTAAAAATTACAGGATTATTTTTTGAAAAATGTATTTAAAATCATTTAGAAGAATATTGCACGGGATAGTCGAAGAGGGTACAAGTATCCCACTCTAATCAAAAATTTAACAAGCTATGCCTTAAACATCGTCAAAGCAAAAAAAAAAAATGTATTTGTGTTTGTCTGAAGTAAGTTCAGTTCCACACGCACCATAAAAAGTGTGCTGTTTTGTCAGAGGGAAGTGTTCCTTCTGCATACTTTATGTTTCATTGTCTACTGCATTATTTAGTTATTCGTCATTTTATTATTTTTTGTCATTATTAAGACACGTTTGCAATGATATCTCTTGGGAAATCAGAGTTATAACGATAATTGCACTCGTTTTCTGTCGCATTTATTGGAAGCGATGTCTAGCAGAGCTACATGAACCAACAGATAAAATGAGATAAACAAAATTAACTTATTTAATGGCATCTAGAAAATAATAAATTGATGAAACTTCATATTATTTCATCATTTTTTATTTGTATTTTTTTAAGAAAGAGTTCCATGACTTTTTATTCTTTTTTATTTTTCTCTTATGAAACATCTTCTTTGAGATCTTAAAAACAGTATTTGTACCATTTCCAAATTTACCAAAGAGTTCAAAGTTGGATGTTTGAAATGAGAATCAGTTAGTGGAGGGTCATGGCTTCAAGTCTTAGCCACACCCAATACTAGCTACCGCGGTCGTTGCATAGTCTTGTTCTTGTACATTTCATTAATTTTTGAATGAATTGTTTATATTAGTAGCTTAATTTTATAAATAAGTTTCTACAAATTCCTTCACAGAGGAAAGATAATAACCCCACGATTTATCATGGGAAAAAGTCATTCACTTAATTGGTTGACGATAACTGTAATTTATGACATTATGATGATAAGTATAAACTAATATTCAGAACTAATTATATCCTGATATCTCGGTTATTTCTTAGTATATATATATATATATATACACATATACGAAGGTGGTTCAAAAAGTACTTGTATTTGAAGAGAGACGGCGTCATTAAGGTAAATTGTTGCAACCATTGGCTCTGTCATTTGTTAAAAGGAGCCGAAACAAATTTGACATTGATTCAGAAGTTAGTTTTGATTTGGTTGTCATTTGCTGCCATATCAAAATTTGATTGCTGCCGCGTTGATTTATCGATGTCATTTTGTGTCAACTTGTCCATCGTTGACAAATGGATTCATCGTTATACACCAGAAACTAAGCAACAATCAAAAGAATCGGTTGCTTTCGATGAATCTGTTCCAAAGAAAGAGAAGATGACCTCATTGACCAATACGAGTAAATGAGACTTAGACATCTGTCTAAAGAGTCATGTTGGTTACTAAAAACAAACCATTTTCGATGCTAAAAATGCCACCTCCTATATATATATATATGTGTGTGTGTGTGTGTGTGTGTAACGTATTTACTTTAACGTTTGTTCAATATTAATGAATCATTCCATACATGGCCGAAATACTTTTATTTCCATATTGTAGCAGACTTTAGTCGGGATGCGGCCACCAAAGACCGAAGCGAAATTACCATACAAATCTCAGATGATCATCAGAGAGAGGACGAGCGTAAGAGAGGAGCATTATGAAGAGGAGAGAAGCATAAGAAGACAGCGTTTTTCTTTGTGTTTTGCTATTTATATGAGGGAAAATTCAATTAAACGTCAGAATCCACATGGTATGAATGGAGGGACTTCCAGGGAAGATAAGTATAGACCCAAAGTCTGGTAGGGATCATCCCTACAGGTCTGTTCCGTGAGAAGAGAGCATTGTCAGCGAATTTTTTAGAACGTGTGGTTGAATTAATTAAAAAGAATAAGGAATTGTATCGGGAAATACGAATGAATATTATCGTTTAAAGGAGAAAATGGGCAAATTTAGTAAATTAAATTATTATGGAGAAAAGTTAATGGGAATTAAGTTAAATCATTACACACACACACACATATATATATATATATATATATATATATATATATATATATATATATATTTGAATAGAATATAATTTTTTTAAGAATTCACAAATGAACTAAGAAGTTATTTTAAAAGTGAACACTATAAAAATATAAAAATCATAATTGAACACTAAATAAAGAAGACATAAGCCAAACTAAAAATAGATAGATAAAAATTGGAAACTGAAAAGTGAATGAAAATACAGTAATAAAATTTAAGCATCAAAGAATAATAATAAAATCAATAGAAAAAAATACAAAAAAAAAAAAACCAAATAGGCAAAAAATGGAAGGATAAAAAGGTGTAGTAATTGAAAATATTAAAAAAAAAAAAAAAAAAAAAAATTGAAACAAAGCAAACAAAATTGGAAAATAATAAATTTAAATTTGTAACAGATTTTAGATTTTAAGACTGGAATATTCTAGAATAATAGGCTAAAGTAACCCCATGAATAAAACATATTATTAAAAAATGGCTAAAAAATAGAAAATACAGTTGAAAAGGATCCAAAAAGAAAATCAAAAATATTAAGAATTTAATCAAAAAACAAACGAAATTTTAAAAGATATTTAAATGATTTTCTTTTATGTATTATTAGTTGTTTCTATCAGAAAAAAGAATATTCTTTTATTGTTCAGAAATTATTTTTATTTATTTGGGTAGAAATAAAAAAAAATGACTTTAAAGGTAAAATTTTAAATATCCTTTTTTAGTCGAATAACAGCATTTTTATTACAATTTTTTATAACGCGCCATTGTTTCTGGGAGATGTTTCATTTTATAGCGTTTGCTTTTTTCATTTCATTACAATTTTATCTTTCAACATTTCGACTATTTCGGCCTTGCATTTTTCTCGAGGAAAGAAAATAATAAAAAAAAGCATTGTTTTATTTTGTTTTAGAACCTTGCTTACTTCACATAAGAAATGCATTTCTGAAATAATATTTGTCTCGTATTTTATGCGTATTGATAGGTGTATTATAGAATCACTGAAACGAATTCCCTCTATGTTTGTCTAAATTGTGTAATTTACCGAAGAACCTTCCATTAACATTTGTTTACTATTATTTTCTTTTTCATTTCCTCTGACTTCCTGTTCCGTGAAAGGAGATGATTTATCAAATTTACTTCTTGAATTGCTTCTTAAAAATAATACAAAATTTTAAATATCTTCACAAGTTCCAAAGCGATAGAATTTAGAACGCATTTAATTAAAAATGAAGAAACGAAAGCAGGCTGATATAACCATTTTTGGCATTAAAATATGTCCTTATAAATAAAACTAGCATCACATGTACACTCCAATACATCATATATTGTACTCATTGGCGTTCTAGAATGCTTCATCCGCATTTAAAGATCCAAGATTGTTCTATATAGTTTTGATAGTGGCTTGGTAGCCAAGTAGTCATGGTCACAAACTTGTATTCTTCGAAGTTTAAGTCGAGCCACATATTCGAGTCTTGATTCCATTTAAGAGCCCCCCCTCAGAAGTTTACCTTCTTTAGGTAATTATGGGAATCATGATCCCGAAGTATTCTAGAGATCTTTTTTTTTTTCTTTCTTTTCTTTCCAATGGAATTTACAGTTTTTGGTTATCACGGGTGTTATCACTTTGTCACCTCCGGATACTGCTGAGATTCTTCTCTATTTCGGACCTCTCTCTTCTAGTCAACCAAAATTTGTATCTATTTTCCCTTCATTTTTTTACAATCGTCTAGATAACAGTTACACCTTGTTTGTGCAGCATAGCCACATCTAGTTCTTGCCTCATTAGACTTCCCCAATACTCAATAGTGGGGCTGATACACGTTATTTCAGTCTTATCTCAAAATCCTGACTTGAAAAGAGGATACCAGAAGAGAAGTCGAGGCTCAAAATCTCAAGGTTCGTCGCTAATAGCCCCAGTGGAAAAAGCAACTCAATAAACGTGACGTTAATAAACGAAGAATAAAATTTCAACTCCTGATGTTGGCGCTGTGATAATGAAGGGAATAGAGTGCCATCTGAGATGTCGATCTCGTCTTCGGATTGCTGATCCAAATTACGAGGCAGACTAACTGAGTTTAGTAGATCTTTGAGTCGAGCAGAAAGAAGCAGCCGGAAACTTCAAAAACAAACAAATAGCTTTCACAAAAATCAACAAAAATGGATATACTTGTATCCTTTGTAGCTCTGTATGTTTTGCAACCTAATAAAACAATAATATTGCACTGGAAAGACTTAAAATCGAAAACACAAAGCAATTACCATCAGTGAGAAAGTTCTAGATTTTTCTTGCTTTGCTGTATAATAATGCATTACCCCTTATTGATTGCATAAATGATGCTTCAAAACCCACTTCTGGGGAATTAAGAGGGGATATAAAGGATTTTATGTTTGACCAAATCAGAAGAGGAAGAAATAACGAGGATTCGTATACAAATTTCATTATGAAATATTACGAAATAATTTTATGATGTAGGTTCTCTATTGCGTTTTTCACTTCAATCAACACCATGGGAACTTTAACCGAATTTGAATTGAAAATCTCAACCGATACATAAAAAGGGACTTACATAGATCAAATTCGAATTATTGAATTGTAATTCATTTGCAACAAAAGAAAATAGCTGCTGTTATTAAATCTTTCTACATTAAAAAATAATTCGAGATAATAACCAACGTTTTTATAAGGTGGCAAAATTTATTAAAAAATACGGAAATATTAGTTAAAACTTGTCTCAATGTCTAAATATTGCATTGTTAGGTGAGTAAGAACGATTCTCAAAGTTTCAGAGCTCTAGCTTGATGGGAACTTGGTTAAAAGAACGAAGAAAATTTGATGATACATTCATGTACACACCAAATGAAATACATAAAAACGTTGTAAAAATAAAGTTAAGAGAGAAAATTGTTTTGCATATCTTATATTGCAGAATATCACTTTAGTATAATTTTTGGTTTTAAATTTGTTTGTGTGTGTGCTGATTCTTAAAAGTTGGAAATCATTTTCAATTAATGCAAAGATTTTTAGTATTCGACTTATTTCGCCTTTCGTAAGCATCACTAAAAACTGATTTCGAAGTTCAAGCTGATACGCTCACACATATTTTCGAAGATCGGTATTACTTAAATGAACGATCTTTGTAATAAATTTGAAAGAATCAAGCTTTGTAATAAATTTCAAGCTAACATAAATATTAATGATTATTTTCAAATTTTAATATTTGATTATCATGATTTTTTTTCTTTTAATGGAATAACTTTTTATTTCATTTAAGTAAAGCAACAGACTAAAAATTAGAAATATTTAAACTATTACTAGCATACGATTTTGGATTTTAATTTTTTACGTATACTGAAACTCTTTCTCTCTCTCTTAAATATGATTTAACCCTTAAGAGGTATAATCTAAAATATCACATTAATGTATCATGGGTTAAAGTTCCCCTCAATAAAGGAATTTTATTTTTTAAATTTAATAAAGACACGCATAAATTAGATTAACTGTATTTTTAGAATTATACATATTTCATGAAAATTATAAAAAAGATTTTTTTACAGCTATTGCAATTAATATTGTGGATGATAGGCATTTCTACATCACATAGAATTTCATCTATGTCATTATCCCCCATGTCATTATCAATTAAGTCTACAAACTGATTTTCCACGTTATAGTCTTCAACACTGTCTTCATTATTGCGTATATTGTCCTCATAGTCGTTAAATCATCCGTTTCTAGCGTAATTTTGTACTTCGTCTCTTTTTGGGAACGCCAAATTTCAAAAGTATCTTCACGGCAATAAAATAAAATAAATTTAAACACTTGTAAAATAATTATTTCTTAATCTCGCAGCGAAAATTGTCTTAATAGGAACAAAAATTACATCTACGGTTCTTAACAGCAAGTTAAATCTTCACGAAGCAATTTCAAAAAAATTACAATATCATGGGTGAAATACAGATCATTCTTTGTGTTGCGCATCTATGAATTAGGTATCAAAATAGAACTTCTCTATGATTACAGTATCCCTACTGATGTGTGCCATAAATGATTACAGGAAAAATCAGTGTTTTTAGAAATTTAGGGTTTTATTAATGTTAGAAAAATAATTAACCTGGGGGAAATTTTTCATCCATGATACTGACCCATGATACAAAGTTGTTTCACCAACTTCTTGCAACGATTATACCAATCTTTGATTTCAACTCCATTAAATATTTAAGAAATCCATTTAAATATATTCTGCCTAAAGCACAAAGTCAACAAATTTTTATTGAATAAGCTATTCGAAAACCTTCAAAAACTTTCTTACAGAGAATTTAAAAGACATGGAACATTCTGTTCTACGCCGTGAAGGGAGGAGTACAAGCTACACGTGCTGAATAAAATGTTGCATCCTTGACTTTTCCGTTGCATCAGCAAAGGTCCATCCACATCAATAAGGTCAACAGTAAAAGATAACATGAAATTGAATTAGCCATTGACACTCTTAATATTTTGGTCCTTGAAAAAAAAAATTTCCTAGCGATATAGGTCATCTACCCTTTCATCGTAACTAACGGATATCCTCGATTCGTTTCTTCGACAGCATTGGTGGTGTTTGTTGATCGCAGTTTTTTATTTGGATCAACTCGGTGACATACAGTAAAAAAAGATTAACACAAAAACGCTTAACTCGAAAAATCGTTTAAAAGAAAGTACTGCGGTCTCGATAAAATACTGTGTAGTTTTATGCATTTTTTTTAACAAGAAACAAAAATCGTTTCACGCAAAAAGATTTCTCTTCTAGGACCCGGAAGGCCACGGTAGCCTAGAATTATTGAGTAAAAAATTTGTATATTATACAGCAAAAATATGAAATGGAAATATTCTGTATCCAGTTGATATTAACATAGCAATTTTTATTCATAATTTTATATCTTACGTAAGTAATGTGATAAAGAACTTTAAAAATAAAAGAAAAAATGTTCTGTGCAAAGTTTTGCAAAGAACAGATTTAGCCACTCAAGGTGGTTAAAAAGGGTTTTTGCAAAATTTTGCAAGAACAGTTTTTTTTATTCGAATCTTCCATACAAAAGTTTGTGATAGATAAATACACAATCATCATCAATGTGTATCAAATCATCATATGTGTCATCAAATTTTCTATCATTAATTTAACCAACTTCCTATCAAGCTAATAGAGCTCTGAAATTTTGAGAACCGTTCTTACTTGCCTAACAATGCAATATTTAGATATTTGCGACCAGTTTTAACTAATATATCAATAATTTTCTTTAATAAACTTTGCCACCATATAAAAATGTTGTTTTTAAAAACGTTGGTTTTTATCTCGAATTATTTTCTCTTTCTAATTGTGACTATGTTTAGACGCCAATATTCTTTTGTGTTATGCATCAAATAAATTATAAAGATAGCTTAATGTGAAATTTTTTATAGTGAATTTGATTAAAACTGCATTGAAGGATTGTCATAAACAAGTGTGCTTTCTCGCTATTTGAAACACTTTTATCGGAAAGCGTTTACATCGAATTACTGCCATGAATAATCGTAAGCTTCAAAGACCTTTAAGCGCCTTTTAAGACTCCCGTCTACCGGCCATTTTGGTACTTAATTTATCGGTAATTACCTAGTTGGTTTCTTAGTAAAGCGCATGAAGGTTTTTATAAATTAAGTGTTATTTTACATCTAAAAATTTTTTTAGCGTATTTTAGTCCTTGTTTAAACAAAAAATTTGATTAAAATTCTTTAAAAATTTTTATATATTTTTTGTCGTAGACGTCTCAGTTACCTTAGAATATTTCGAAATATTTTGCTATAAAAATTTGCTATTCTTTTAATTAATCCATCGAAATATCCATAGCGCGTGGGACGCTTTCAGTTGCAACAATGTTCCCATCCCGAATCTCCGGAGAAGTCTTTCTCTAAATTTGTTTTCGTCGCTCACTTTGTCCTCTTCGGTTGTATCCTATGACGAGGATCACGTGAACAACACGTGAAATCCCCGTTCCCAACAGGATCTGGAGCAGCTCCAGATCGATATTTTGCGTACAACGATGCGCCAATTCATTATTATTCGGATCAATGAGATTTTCGCGCGCTGTATGAATTTTTACTTTAAAAACAAAAGAATATAAGTTAGTCACTTCATTTTCTAGTTGTAAAAGAAAGTAAAAATAAAGTCCTGAAAAAAGTTCAGTTTTCGTACAGAAAAAAAAGTCAAGGTTAGAGAATTGTGCTATGGAACTTCAGTTATAATTCCTATTAAAACCTTTAGCCCAGTATCTTCGAATTCTGATAGTGTAATAAAATTTTTTTTTTTTTTTTTTTTTTTTTTTTTTAAAAAAAAGAAATTTGTAACTTTCTATCTGAATAATTATAATTTGAATGTTCAACATTTTTAAAATCTTTTTCCTAACATTTAGAACTTTAATTCCAAAATTTATTATGAAGCATCTTTGAAAATTCAAATATAATACGTTAAAATACTCAAAACAATTTATTTTGCAATGAATGAAGTGTTTCACCCGCATGAAGAAAAACTAAATTAATAAAACTAAATTTTAATGGCATTTCGGAAACGAATATATATGTATACTGTCGATGTAACCAACTGCACAAACTCCAGATATATCAGAAGATAGGAAATCAGGAACTGGTTATTGCAAGAAATCAACCCGATTTATTAACTCTTCTCAAAAAACACTTAAAACAATTAAAATTAAACAAAGAAATATAAGCTAACTATTTATCTTCATTTTTAATAAGTTTCCTTTAACTCACATTTTAGCTTCGTCTGTGTCAAAACTTTAAAAGCTTTTTTCTCCAATTTTAAAGCGCTCAATTAAGCTGAAATTTTCTGTACATTGTTGTTTTGGATGACGATACGATAATTTAATTATAATTAATAAAAACTAATTGATTAAAATTAATTATTAATGGGTTTTCTTTTACTCACATTGTAATTATTATGTCTAGGTCAAGATTTTAAAAACTTTTTTCTCATATTTTAAAGAGTCCAATTAAGCTGAAGTTTTCTGTACACATGATTGTTTTGGATGACAATACGATACTTTAATTATAATTAATAAAAATTAATTGATTAAAACTAATTATTCAAAGAATTAAATTTTACACCAAGAATAAATTCAATTTGACTCAACGTTCCCTTTCGTTCTTAAAATTTAGGGAATACAAAAGTATGTTACGCAAAGTGTGAAAGAAATCCCATGCCCAAAAAACTCTTTTTTTCCCTACCTCCTTCATTTGTGTGACACTTTGTTTTAAAACTTGTTTTTGTATGTTAGCAAAACTTGGAAAAATACAAGGTACAAAAAAAAAAAAAAAAAAAAAAAAAAAAAAACGCTTGTCCTCGACTTATGCGACTCAAGACCTTCCCCATGTACGACCACCTTTCTTTAAAATTTACTATTTTCACATTACGTAATTTCAGTTTGTTATATTTGTGTTTAGTGCGTATAATAGAATGCAAAGCATTTATTTTTATCTCTAAGCAAAAAAATTCATTTATATATATATATATATATATAGAGAGAGAGAGAGAGAGAGATTGAATTTTTGTGTTATATATGCGCAATTCTTATAAACCAATTAAGAGAGAAATATAATTTCGGCTAACGCCCATTTAGCTGGAATGGATCTCGGTCCCAACATCTTCATAATTTATTGTTTCTTATAGGAAAGCTCTCTCATTAAAATTAGTTTTCTACTGTTGTTGCAATTATTTTTAGTCTCACTGTAATAGTTCTTTATTTCTTTACATGAAAGAAAATGAAAATACGAAATAAATTACATTGAGTACTTTCCAAATTTGAGATGTCACAAAGAAAATTGTGATGACCTCTAGGCTTCAGTAGCTGAAGTACCTTTAAGGTATTGTGATTGCTTAGTAACGTATCAAAGAGAAGGAACGCGAGGAATAAGGCTGCATTAGCCCAGTGGATAACGCAGCGTACTCGTGGCCGGCGGTTTTCGTCGAATCGTAGGTTCGAGCCTTTGTGCCACGAAAGACCCACCGTATAGTCAGGGATGATTCGCGTTAAATTTGTTGGTGCATAAAGTCTTCCCGTTGGCGAGGTGTGGAAGTTAGGAGGTGACAGCTCAGGGGCCTTACTCGTCACTTGACAGAGGTTCAAAATTATGAGGTCAATCACCTATAGCCCTCTTGTTGCTCCCAGTGCGACGTTCATAAAACCAATTGCAAGGGATATTGATGATGGACCTCGTTATTTTAAACCTTAGTCAAGTGGTAAGGACGACACTTGAGCTGGTAATTCCCTCCCCAAACTTTCTCACCACGCCAACTGGAGGACATGGGACTTCGACCAGATTCAACGTGCATCAGCCCCGGCTACACGACGAATCTTTAGTTGTATCAGATTCGAACCTAAGATTCGACGCAAAGAATGCCGGCCGCGAGTTTATGACCATGACTGCTAGGCTACCGCGGAAAATGACGCTGACGGAGAAATGACGGGGGGAAAAAAAAGGATTTAATTTTTATTCAGTTAATTACTTTAATCGTATGGATTGAGTAATAAATATCTAAATATTCGGAATATTGGTTAAATATTAATGGATGTTACTTTTCTCTTCTCTGTCTTTCATTCTTATTTATCGAAAAATTCAATTTCACTCGAGCTTTTGAAACAACGCTCAAATATCAAATGAAAGTATCAAATCAAATCCATGAAGAAAACCTCATTAACCTATTTCCCCTGATGGAGATTGTAATTAAATTTTTTGAGTGTTTGCTTTTTCGAAAAAGAATTATTGACTCTTCATCAGATCAATATACGTTTTTGACCCTATTCAAAAATATTTTTAGCAAATTTTGATCTCATTTTGATCTCAAGTTTATTTAAGGTCACGAAAAGCGAACTATTTATCGTTTTTAAAAATAAAGTCTCATCCCTATGCAACTCCTGTTTTTTATTTTTTATTTATTATTTTTTTTTTAATAAATAACCAAATCTTATATTTTATACAAAAATTTTGGTGGAAATTAATTTTTAACACGTTGGCAGTGACTTATTTTACTTAAACTTCCTTACTTAACTAAAGCTTACCTTTGAATTTAAAGCTTTAGTTAAACTCGGTTGATTTAACAGGATATATAATTTATAAGTAGCTATGGTTCTGAACTTATAAATAATTACCAAAATATCTTAGTTAAAACACCTCAAGCATATATATATATATATATATATAAAATTTTATTTTAAAATATTATTTTTATGCTATTTATGCATCCCTAAATAGCGGCCGTGATAACCTAGTGGTCATGCCCGCGGACTCGTGGCTGGTGGTTTTCGTCGAGTCGTGGGTTCGAGCTTTGATGCCATGAAAGACCCGCCGTGTAGCCAGGACTGATGCACGTTAAATCTGTTTAGATTCAAAGTTCTCCTGTTGGTGTGGTGTGTAAATAAGGAGAGGAAAGTGCCAGCTAATTTGTCACACTCATCAGTTGACAAAGGTTCAAAATTACATGGACCGTCGCCAATTGCCATCGAGTTGCTTCTGCTGTGACTTTAATGAAACCAATCAATCTAGCATCTTTTTATAAAAGCTTGATTGAATTATTTTTTTACTTATATTTATTTATTTATTTTTGTCTGGAAATTTGAGACAAAAATGCAATTGCAAAATCTATATGTGTATACAAAATTTCAACTCAATTGGATGTTATGAAGCGCAAGGCTCGTGTCTCCCCCCCTCCTCCCCAAGCCAATCACTGCTTGAGCATACCATGGTACTGTAATGTCATTGTAATCATACGAGTATGCAAAATTTCAGTCGATCGGATGATAGAAAATGAGTTAAGAACTTGAGACTAAATTTTGAACTGAAAATATGTACATATAAACACATATACATATGAACATAGCAAGTTAAATGAAAGCTATTAAAATCATCATGCATATGTGTACCATCGATGGTGCATGGCAGTTACAAATAATATACATACACATAAGGTGCTAAGTGCAATAAAATCAAAAACCAAATGCCAAGTGATCCTTTGATTCTGTTATCTCATTTCTTTTAGCCCGATTTCTCGTTATTAATTCGTTTATCTCAAAAATGTAATCATTTGCATACTGAATCGAAATTTCAATTAAATGTTGAATGAGATTGCTTAAGAAATTGTGTTACAATCTTGTGGCCGCGGTAACCTAGTTATCATGGTCGCGAAATACGCTGTAGGTGTTCTTTCCATCGATTCGTGGGTTCGAGCCCTGATGCCATCAAAGGCTCGCCGTGTAGCGGAGTTTAAGCACGTCAAATCTGTCGAAGTCCCAAATTCGTGACCAAAGTCCAAAGTCGTCCTCGTCACTTGACCGAGGTTCAAAATTACGTGGTCCGTCGCCAATAGCCCTTGTGCTGATTCGAAGTGCGATGTTAGTAAACAATCATTCAATCCAATTGTTATAAGCTTAATGCTTTGATATTTTTTCAGAAATATGTATATTTTTACTTTTTAACAATATTTTACTTATTTATATAAAGGAAATATTTCTATATTTGAAGTTGTCTATATATTCCGAATTAATTTTTGCAACTAAGGGAAAATATTTATTTTGATTTATGGAATTCTGTCAGCAGTTTTCAGTGACCATTTTAATGACTGGTTATCTTTGCCCTCTACAAGGTCCACTGACACAGCCAAAGATGCTTCGTAAATTTGAATCAAGATCGGGTGACAAGGACAACTCCTGAGATGCCCCCCTCTCCACATCCACGTCACACCAACGTAAGGACTTTGAGCTACAATAGATTTAACAGGCATCAGGTCATCTACTCTACGTATCGCGAGTGAAATCAAACTTCGAAATCACAGCTTACTTAGAATTAAACCTAATAAATTTATAGCATTAGAAACGATATTATACATATTATCCTTCGTTTAAAATTTTCTCCTAAAATAAATGACTGTTAAGAAAATTAATGCTCAAAATTATTTGATGCATTTCTCATGAAAAATATGTGCGTAATTCTCATTTTATATTGTACCTAAGTTTAAAGTTAAAAGGAAAATGGCGACTATTTTGTTTTTTGGCGTTTTCTATTTATTTTAATTCCTTTTTAAAGATGGTTTCAATATGAAATAAATTAGAATTCCAAATATTCTCACATGTCTAATTTTTATTTCAGTATTAGTATTTATGTTATCTTCGAGAAAATTTCCTACAAATTTAAGTATTATATCGGTCTTTTTAATAAATAAAATTGCTTTAAAATTCTATGTTTTTTTTTTTTTTTTTGGTGTTGTAACAGTTTTTCAAATAAAATTGATTAAATAATTTAGATTTGCAATCCTTTTCAAAAGTATTATAAACAAAGAATGGTTTCTTCTAATTTGTGAAACTAACTTTTAATATTCTACCTACAGATGTTTCTCATTCTCAATTAAATTCCAAATGGTAGTAAGCCAGTTAAAAGGCTCTTAATCTTTTATCCCCTAATTTCTTTTAAATTATTATATAAAAAAGCGTGATTAAGAAATTAACTGTCCTTCACGTTTGTCGTAAATCACTGTTCTATATTAACGGCATGAATTTTTCCAAATTCGTGATTTTTTTCTTTAATAATTCTCTCTCTAACCTCATAAAAATCACCTGCGTCACGTATCTTAATTTTCGTATTTCAAATGTTACCATTCAATTTCGAAGGTTTATTGAATTTTTTTTTCTGTACACACGCATTTAAAACATCGAAATGGGTAAAAAGAAAAAAAGTAACAAACAGAAACAAAAACTTATATGTTGGAGGTTAGATGTTATCTTGCTGTTTCTAATTGAAACATTTTTGAAACTCAGAGAAAGTACATGTGAAATATTTATTTATACATATCTAGTATATTTACGACAATGTAGTGATGTCTCTAAATGAAGCTTTAAATCTGAATTCTAAAATCTCTTCACATTTACTCTCAAACTATTTTCCTTAAAAAATTTTTCGTCTTTTTCTTGTGAATCTGGCAATGAATGTACTAATGTCAAATCGAGGTCAACATAATCATGCTGTCTGCTACTGAAACGAGAAACGTAAACAACCGGTGATAACTTTTGTAACCTTACATGTCAAAATATTGCGAATGTCTATTATAACTTCTCGTCCATCTAATATATTCTCATCAAGTAACAGGAGAAGGCAATGGCAAACAGGTATTCAAAGGCAGCAAAGTTTTTCGCTAGATTTTCCTCAAAATATTTATGACAATGATAAACTTTCTCGTGGTTTGGATAGCATCTGCTTTGAAGAACCACTGAGATGCAGAGAGGAAGAAAGAGTATTTTTATATTTACCAAGAAATTTATCTTATTGTGAAGTTTGTTCTGATGTAATTAGAGACCATGTACAGAAAAAAGTTAGACTTTTAAGCAATCGTCTGTGTCAATACGAAGATGTACCACCTACTCCAGATAACAGTAGACCAATTTTCGGTGAGCTTTATGATTGATTTTTAAGATGTTTTTATATTATGCGTGATTGGATTTTGTCAAATGTATTCCATTTGTGTAAACTGCTTCTAAGAAAACTTTTAATTTGATAAAGTCGTCAATTTTACATTTCTGCTTCAAATTCCAATAGTTAAATCGGATAATTATGAAAAGACACATGTGTATAAAATGTATCTTAATTAATGAAAGAAATCATATATAATTCATGCAAAATATTGCAGTTTTACTGTTTCTTACATATTATGAATTATTTTCAGCAAATTAATGTTTGTTTTACTTATAAATTTTCACTGCATGTTTAACTACCACATTTGATTTCATTTCACTGCATTTAACTCCAAAGCTCATGTTTTTTTGTTTGTTTTTTTACACAAGAAATTTTTTTAAATCCCAACTTTTTTGAAAAAAATATTTTGAAACTTTCTTTAATTATTTTTATTTACCCGGAAATAAATAAAAAAAGAAATTCTTCTTTTTGACAATGAACTCTTTCTATAAATGTTTTTGAGACCTTTTAAATCTGTTTTACTGTTTGTGGATTTGATGTAAATTTAGCTGTTTAATTGGAACCCTTAAAAACAACATGTGTAAAATAAATTATGAATTTATTTTTAAAAACGTATTAAAATGATAAACTAGTAACATGGAACTCAATCCACTGCATAATAAATCACTCTAAAACTGTAGTTGCATTTTAACATGTTTGTAATGTTCTTTTAGTTGATTTGTGATCAATTTATCATTGGTTAGAAAGTTTCAAAGTATTTTATTAATTATTAACCATTTAATTGTTTTTAGTTTATTTTCTTTTTAAGTCCAGTCATTTGGCACTTTCTCCCCTATGGTGTGTTTTTCATGTACTATATGACATTAATTTCTTTTCTTTTTTTCTTCCTTGATAATAGTTATTCTAATTCCCAACCATCTCATTCTAACATGAGTAGAGATTGGTAGATGATGAAATTGTAGAGATTGGCTTTATGTTGAACATTTTTTCTATATTAGTTTTCATTAAAAGCATAATAAAATAAATACATTGAAATGTATAAATATGGTACTGAAAAAGTATAGCATGGCTGTAATTTTATATATATATATATATATATATATATATATATATAATCAAAATATTTTAGTTTTAATTAATTAAAACTCCCAAAATGTGCTTTAAAAAAGCATCTTTGATGCAATAAAGATGTAAGAGGAAAGAGAAAAGAATTTTTATGTAGACTCAAAATTATGTAGCACTATAGTAAAATCTAGTACATCTTGTTTAAGTAAGAAGTTTTGAAGTAAAAGATTTAAGTGCAACAGAAAAAGGCTTGAATTCATTGTTATTCCATTAGGTACACTTTTATTAACCGTGTTAATTTGTTTTGTTTAGAGATTAAGGAAGGGATGTTATGAAAGATTTATTGTAAATCTGATTAAAGGAAAGGAACAGAAGTTAAAGAAGATATGTTATTTTAAAAGAGGCATAATTTTACTTGGCTGGGAATATAATTTTTAGGCTAGAATGCATGTATAATTGTTTTGTATTCATAAAATATGAAAACATATTTCAACCATCCTGCATTGAATGAGTAACATAATGATAAACTAAGCAGGGCAAACTGGATGCTAATTCTGGTTACAAAAGGCAGTCAAGACAAGTCATGCCATAAAATCTGTCTAGAATAAGTATTTCATTATGAAAAATGATTATGTTGATCAATAAATACTTATAAACTTTATTTTAGTAATATCCGATTTTAAATCTATAAAACAGGTGTTGGGGAAGAAAGTGATGATGAAGCTGAATACTTGAAAGAGGAATGTAAAGATGAATACAAAGCATGGTGCACTGCTAATTTTGGACGGACATCCTCCACTAGCTTACCCGACAAGAAATCCATTCTAAAAAGGAAAGTTAGAGCTGTTTCATTTCCTGCTCCACGCAAAGAAGGAAAGAAAGTTGTAAGATTTGCAGATGCTTTAGGTTTAGAACTTGAATCAATACGATTTCTAGTACAGAAAGATTTACCGAAGATTGTTCCATCATGTTCCAATCTCAATGCCGAAAATGAAAACCAAAAAAAGAAAAATAGCAATAAAAAAATCCAGTTAGTCCCTGCCTTTCTTCCACCATCTTTAAGTATGTCATTTATGGGACATCTTAAAAAACTAAAGGTCTCTCTCCACAGTGTTAGCACTGCAGAAAACACTGTTTATGGAATTATAAGTGTTGTAAATATTACTTTTCATAAAAAAGTGTTTGTTCGTTACACAGCCAATGGATGGGCCAGTCATCATGATGAGCTTGCTACATATCTTGATGGATCTAGTGTAGATGATACTGATAAATTTTCTTTTACTTTGTTTTGTAATCCTTCAGATTTGTGTACGAGAGGTCATTCTTTGTTCTTTGCTGTTTGTTATGAAACAGCAGATAAGGTGCAATATTGGGATAATAATGATGGAAAAAATTATTGCATTAAATGTGAAAAAAGAGATATTCCAGTAGTAGGCAGTCATAGTTGGGTTCACTTTCTTTAAATAATGAGTATAATGTTCTTTTATGGAGAACAAGTTCAGAGAGCTTGATGATAATTGTTATTTTTGACATTTTATTCTATTTGAAAAGTTTATAGATGTTATTATTTTGTTTTTAATTATTAGCCTAGTCATTTACGAAGTCTTCTGAACTCAAATTTTTATGAGTTTTTGCTGTATTTTTGGTACAATATTCCAGTGCTAAATTTTTGTTTTGTTTTAATACACCATCTTAAATTGTATTTTCTTACTTATTTAAAACTCAACATATCTGTGAATGTTTTTTTTTTTTTTTTTTTCCATTTTAATGTATCTGTCAATGATTTTTTTCTTTTTTATCTTTTTGATTAAAAAGTTTTAAGTAATATAAATTATTTAAATTTATTTAACAAATTTATCACATTTAGCATTTTAGAACAATATTTAAAGCAACTTCTAAAATTCTGCTGAGTAGTTTGCTTAATGACTGTTGAATAGTTCATAAAAATTTTGTTTTGACCTATTATAACAAATTATTTAAATTTATAATTGTAATTCATACAAATTTTTCTAATTGTTATTTCTATTCTTTTCTATGAAATATTTTCTTGTAAGCAGACTTTTTTAAGGATTGTTTGTGTTTGAAAACACATGTATGTGTTTAACCAATATTAAGTTTTATTTTTCTTTTACTAACTTTTAGAAAATTATTGCAGTACATTTTATAGTTAACCTACTTCTACAATCTTAGTAAAATAGTTATTATTTGTATCAATTCTCTATATGATGTTTGAGGATTAATTTATCAGAAATATTTGTAGGAATTATATGTTCTTTGCATTAGTTATACCATATTTATTTATTTATTTTTATTTATGTAGCTTTAAATACTTTATACTTTCTAAAATAGTTTTTATTTTTCAAATTTATCTTTCAAAAATATATGAACTTTGAAGGGTAATATCTGTTGCTTTTATTTAGAATATTTTTTAGAAAAGTACATTTTGAAATTTCTTCATAGCATGATTACAATATTACTTAGTTTCTGTGTTAGCATGAAAATCAACAGTACGTTTTTATAAAATTTCTTACAAACTTCCTGTATATTTCGATATTTGAAAATTAACTTTCAGAAGCAATTTAAAGACTAATTTAGAGAACAAGGTACACTTGAGCTAAGATCAGAGTGTCATTCAAAATCAGGAACTGAGAATTTTAAATATATTGAGATTGAATTAAAAGAGTTTGTGACTGTGATTTCCCTTCCCTCTTTATTTATTTCCATTTATTAAAATGTATTGATAGCTTTAAAAATAATTTATGCATGAAATATTAAATTTTTTTAAAAAAAGTTGTCCATTTAATTCAGCAATACAATATCAGAGGGAAATTACAAGTAGTGAAATTCAAAATTTATTTGGAAGAAAGTTAATTTTAATGTTTTGAATTCATTATTTTACTTCAGTAATGTAGAAATATAAATGTATTTTTAATTTTAAATTTATGTAATTCAATTTTTTTTTATTAGTTACATTTTATTTGCTAATTTATAATATTTTTAGGACACTTTCAGACATAAATAAAGCTACTTTACAGCATAACTTGATTCAAACCATGCAGATAAAAGTAAGATTTTAGCAAAAATTAATTTTTTCTTGTGTGTAGAGGTTTTCATTATTTGTACCTTATAACATAATACAAAATAAATTTTAAAAAATAATTTATTTTCTGAATTAAATTTTCACAATTTTTTTTGTTGAAATATTAAAATTTTTTGGCATATTATGCAAGGTAATTAGAGAAATTTGTGAACTAAAAAGTGAAAATAATTAGATTAGTTATTAGAAATTTTTAAAATGATTGATATATCATTAAAATTAACTACTAAATGAATATTTCTATATCAAGATATTTGGCATTTATTATTTTATATATAAAAACCAATTAACTTGAGCTTTAAAAACCAATTGCATTTAAAAAAAAGGAAAGTTCTAGCTGTGTGTTTCAGGTATATAATCAAAAAATGTGTTTTGTATGAATGAATTATTATTGTATATATGGTGCTGTATGTATTATGTATGTCAAATCAGTGGTGGAACATTCATAGAGAATTGCATTTTTATATTTTTATATGCTATTTCAGAACACTAATTTTCAACTTCATTAATTTATAGCCTAAAAATTTTAATATTTCTATGGTACATCTGTATTTTCATTGTATTATTTTAGGTATCCAGAAAATACAAATGAAATTAAAAACCAAACTTATTACCAACAATTATAATCTTAAAAGCATTTGATATTCAATTTTATGCATGCATTACTTTTGAAAGAATTTCCACTTATGCTTTTAATAGATGCCATCTTTTTATGGATTATTCACATATTTTGGGATGCAACTGCAGTAATGTAATTTATTCAAACAGTATATTTCTGGATTGGAAAAAACCAACATTTTACTGAGTTTTAATATGTTAAATCAATTATGCATTTTTAATGATTTTGTAATCATCTTTATAGGAACATATTATAATAAGTATTTATAAATTCTTATTTTAGCTCAGGTCTCAATACCATATTTTTTTTAGTATAATGAATAATATTAAAAGTATTACTTTGTTAAATTA
Organism: Nephila pilipes; assembly: GCA_019974015.1. Taxonomy (NCBI): domain Eukaryota; kingdom Metazoa; phylum Arthropoda; class Arachnida; order Araneae; family Nephilidae; genus Nephila; species Nephila pilipes. The sequence continues at coordinate 168,294 of BMAW01059970.1, read as the reverse complement.
TTTTTGAAACTAGATTCCTCTTTACCCTGTTGTCCCAAAACCATTTTGATTTAGAACTTTATAAAATTTTGCTGGTGCAATTAAAATGTTAAAACTTAAAATGAATACAAAAATTTAATACATGTATTAATTACTCAATCTGTCTGTTTTAATACTTAAAAACTATAAATTCATCATTTTCTAATTAATAAAAAATATTTTTTAATTTTAATATATATATATATATATATTATATATGAGATGGTCTAGCTAACATGTTGCTTGCCTCATTACTTGAAGTACACGCAAACTATTGAGTGTTATTTCAAACAAGTGATGATGCAAAACTTGTAGGCCAGCATTTTACAGTGTTGATGCATTGGTACATAAATATATAATTGAAGTAACTTATTGAACTATATTTTCTTACAAATATGATTTGAAATTTTGTGCATGTAATTCTGACATTTCCTATATATATCTCAGAACCACCACTGGTATTTTTCCATACATTGTAATTCTTCAGAAATAAAATTTACACTATTACAACATTTATGTATTTTTCCAAGTCTTTTATACTAAGAACATGTGTTTCTTTATTCCATCTTATTTTTATAAAAAAAAAATCTGATAAATGGTTTAAATAACCTTATTCTGTTTCTCAAATTTGAAACATAACACTTAAAAACTATCACTTTTACTTTAGGAAATACAATAGATCGCTTTATAAATTAAATTTTGTATTAAATAAACCTTTTTAAAATATTATTATTCAATCTTTAACTATGTACCTTAAAAGTATTGATAAAAAGTTTAGAATTTATTTTTATTCAATTTAAATTAGTTTCATTTCAGCAAATTAATCAAAAGAGAAATATGATGAAATTTAGTATTAAATGATATTCATGAAAACAGAATCTTTACATCTTTTTATAATGCTCTATTGCATTTTATAACTTTTTTGTAGCTTTTAGCTTTCTTATGGCAAAATTTATAAGGCTCTTTTTCCCCTAGAATTTCTTTTAAATTTATATTCAGCTGTTACCTTAGTTATTAAGTCACAAATCAAAATGAGATTCTACACAATAGTATTGGAACAGTTTTAGAGCAAGTTTAATCAAAATGAATGAATGAATTTGTATCATGTAAATATTGGCCAATTCCAGTTGGTTTTATTAAAGTCACACTAAAAGCAACACTGGGGTTATTGGCAACAGACTTCATAATTTTGAACCTTGGTCAAGTGATGAGAACGACACCAGAGATGGCACCTCCCACGCCATGCCAACGGGAGGACTTTGAATCTTGACAGATTTAACGTTCATCAGCCCCAACTACACGACAGTTCCGCCAAGGCTCGAACTCATGATGTGACAAAAACCTCTGGCCACGACTACTAGGCTACCACAGCCAATTCCAGAAAAGGTTTTAAGTAGGAATTCTTATTTTTCTGATCAAGAATGAACTATAACAACTGTATTGCCTTTTAAAGCATTAAACAAATCAGAATTAAATTTAAAAATATTACTTTTGACTTCATGGATCAAACTTTTTACTTTAAAAAATGTATCCTTAGTCATGTGATCACAGTTTGGTGAACAAGATGCTAAAATGACATTTGTTCTTTCCAAGGTGACATTTTTAAAACTATTTGTGTTTCATATTGCTTATGTATTACCGGTAAAGCAAACATTAATAAATCGCAGAACCATTTGAATTTATAGAAAAAATACTTCATCTTAGAATACGTAAATTTTATGTGAAATTCTAATTTTTAATGTAAAAGATATACATGGAAATTAATTTTTGTTTGTTTGAATACTACATATACAGCTTATTCACACACACATTTTTAATCTTTATATTATTTAATAAAGATTTTATTCAGTTGTTTCACATAAAATTGGTTTTTATTTGAAAATACTTCACAGTTTATGACGTAAATAAAATAAAATACCCCACTGCCAATTTTTATATTTACATTTAATTTCTTTTTAAATCCATATAATTTTGTTGTGCTTAGTTTTTAGAGTAAAAACTTTAGTTCTTACAAAATTATTAATATATATTATCTTTATTTTTAAATCATGAAATATATGTATATCAAGATTTTATTTTTTAAAAAATATGCAAGAGAATAATAAGCAGTGGGGATCTCAATGAAAAAGGATTTTATATAGTAATCATTTTTAAATAAATATTTACTTAATTACATGTTTTAATTTTTTATTCCACATATACAATTATAATTCTAAATTTGTAAAATGCCCATTCTTAAAATCTATAAATTGTGTGTTAAATATATTTTGATTACATGTATTGTTCTGTATTCATCATAAAATAGTTCATTTTTTTAAAAAAAGTATCTTTATTTACATAAATATCAGTTATTTGTAACATTGAAACAATTAACATAATTTATGATAATCATAGTTGCACAGCAGAGAAATTACATGTAATATTAAGTAATGTGTTATGACCAAAATATACAACATCTTATTCAGTTTATATTGCTTACATTAAGTTCTATATAAATAGTCTTAATTTTTGTAAATATTTTTTTAAAAAAATCCATTTTCAAATTTTATTCACAATAAGATTTTAAAAATATTAATTCAAACAAATATAAAACATAAATGAGAAAAAAACAAATGCATAAAATGCTAAATATCACAGATAAATACACATTAGATTACATTGATTGTACATTTGAAAGGAATCTTGATTTTGTGATTGGATGTTTTGTAAAACTATTTCAATTATGATAGGAAAAGAAATACAGACGAGTCTCGTTTATTCAACATTGCATATTATAAGACATCCATGCACATTGATTGACAATAAAAATAGTAAGTTGTGAGCATTGTCTATTTTTTGTTCCTCCCTATTCTACTACAACTAATTAGTTAGCCAGACCATATGGAACACCTCTCATTTGCTCATCTTCACTCACTGCCACAACTTATTACTCCATACACTTTATCATTGTATGGGGATTGGTTTATCATCTGTTACAAGAAATCAAAAAAAAAGGCTAATCAAAATAAAAAAAACTGTTACATAATTTTTGTTCTTGTCCACTGCCATGACAACGAAATTGAAGATAAAGCACCAATTGTTGAGCCTCTCTGAATTTCACAAAATGTCTCAGTTAAGGGCTCTACAAACTACAAAGACAATGAGCAACCAAAAGCTACATGAATCAACATACGATACTGCAAAGATGGCAAGACTTGGCAATGAAAAAACAGCATTCATTAAGATAACAGAGATTACCAACAAAAATTTCTTTAAATCATCACAGGAAAGCTTTTTAAATCTCTATTAACTTTAGATAATTCTGCAATTGTAAAAATTTTTTTTTCTGTTTTGTCGTAAAATATGATTATTAAGTTTGTAATGTGTAAAATTATAACATAATTTGATGTTTACTAAGCTTTTTTTTAACATTCCCTACCATCCAATATTTTTGATTATGTGATGTTTTACCGTTCTATTTATGTCGAATAGACGAGACTATTGTAAAACTTAAAACACATACACAGAACAGTATTTGATTACCTTTTTATAATTGAATATAAATCTTTTTTTCTTTATCTTTTTGGGAATTTCATAAACCAATTTGAAAACTCTGCAATAAAAATAAAAGTCCGTGTTATCAGTATATTTTTATATCTCTTAAAAGATCATAATTCATGTACTAATTTGTTTTAATTTTGTTTTACAAGGCAACATTTTTTAAAGTTTGACTATAAAGATAAATTGCTATTTTAATAAAATATTATACTTTCACTTCTTTAAAAAAACATTTTTACTACAAAATTATATAAATCATATTTTTGTTCATGATTAGTTAATCTTATATATTTCAAGAATATTATAAGATTTAAAAAAAAAAAAAAACATGTATCTAAGCATTTTTATTTAGAGAAGGAACCTAAATCACATTTATCTTTACTGCATAATTAAAACCATTAATGTATATTTAATATTTCGTATGAAATTTTTTTGACTATATTTTAATTTAAAAATTTTTTACTGTTCATTTTAAAAGTGTTTTTTTTTTTGTATTACTGAAATCAACCTTTTATCTTAAATACTTAGTTTATCTTGTAATATATTCTTTTTTGTGAGAAAGTAATTTTTTTAAATTAATGGTTTTTAAACAGTTGTAAATTAATTGTTGCTTAAAATTCCCAAAAATAATGCCTGAGATGGAAGAAAAAAAAATTCCTATATAAAACTTAATGGAAAAAGGTATATAAACATATTTAATAACATTAACGAGAAATATTAAACAGATTTTTATGATTTTTAAAGATCTATCTATATCTACTTAAATAAGGTTTCAAATAATTGGAAACAAGTTTGTAAAAAAATCTGATCTTTAATTTTGTTTTTAAAATTTAAAACTTTCTTTCTGGAAATAGTATACAAAAGATTTAAAATAATTTAGAATTAAAGTTGAATGAATTTTTTTCATTTATAAAACTTTATTGAATTGACTAAAAAATTTAAATATCACAAGAATATCTTTCTTAATTTCTTTTTATAAAGAAAATAAACATAAAAAAAAGCCATAAGCAATAATAAAAAAAATCAATGGTGGGAAAATATAGAAAATATCACTCAAGTTTCTTTTTATTTTTCTGGGATAATTCGAATATCATAAATGAAATGATTCTTCAAACATTTAAAAAGTAGATTCCGTTAAATATCTAATGAACTAAAATATATCTTAAATTTTAAAAAGTTATAATTCGTTAAAGGTGTTTATACCCAGCATATTTTGTATTTTAGCTTAAAATTTCTATACAGCAGATTTCTATATTTATAGCTATTAACAGTGGGAAGCAGGCACAGTTAATGAAATTAATGGAAATATATCAACTATAATCAGCTATATCAGCTGTACTTTGCAAGTCAGTAGATAACAAAGAATTAGAATTATTAGAATGAATAGTTTCAACTGATATAGGAGATGCATCAGGAATGTTCGTTTCTTCTTCGGTAGGATCAAAATGTAAATCACTATATGTCATTTCTGGTGGAAGAGATATCTGAGTTAATTCAGAATTAGGTACAATACCATAGGTGGATATTATTTCGATATGGGATGTAGGAATATCATCAGCCATTTCTGAGTTACTATCTATATCATGATTAGTATCTATTTCTTCAAAGTTTAAGCATAAATTCTTTTTAGATCTAGTCTTTTTCTTTTGATCACAGTTATTTTTAAAATTATTTAGATAAGTTAATTTTTTCCTTTGTTTTCTATTTCTGTAGGATCTCTTACTTAGCATTAATTTATTATTTTTAGAAGATTTTGAATCATTAGAATCAGTCAAAGGTGAGATAGAAATATTACACTTGACAGTCAGTGGCTCTTCTTCTTCAGCTAATTGTTTCAAATCATCTTCATTGTGATTTTGCTTTTCATGATCACGAAGATGAGCTTTGCGTGTAAAATTTTTACCACAGATACCACATGTGAATGGCTTAATGCAACTATGAGTCAGTATGTGCGATTTCAATTTATCAGCTCGATTAAACTCTTTTGGACAACCACCATGCGTTCTAAAAGGACACTTGTATCGTTTGACAGGCTCATGAATTAATAAGTGGCGTTTCAGTTTGTCTTTTCTATTAAAGGCTGCTTTGCATATACTACAATCATAAGGCTTTTCTTCACTATGGACAAGCATATGGACTTTTAAATAGCTCTCTGTTTTAAATCCTTTATTGCATATATTGCAAGTAAATGCTTCTGATTCACTGTGAATTTGAAGGTGCCGTCGCAAGTATCGTTCACAAGGAAATACTTTATCACACCAAGAACAGGAATATGTGTGTGAGGACGTGGCAAGATGGTGATCTAAGGCAGCTGGAGTTGAATATTTGTTTAAACATAAATTGCATTGGAAAAACCTGTAAAGTGGAACATAAATATAAATTTATTGAATTATCATTTAATTTAAAGAAAATCTAATATAGTATTTTTATACATTATGTTTACAGACTATCCATAACAAAAATTTTTGGTTAGTATGGATAGTACATAATTAATATGCCTAAAAAACAATGTTATATTTAAAAAATAGTCTTAAACTGTGATATTCAAGTTTAATCAGAATTCGAAATTTAATATATATACATATGCATATAACCAAAATGTTAAATTTATTGCTATTTGTTTTCATCAATTTTTATGACTGCGAACTTATAAAGTTAACAAATTTTTCATTACATAATGATAGAGACTAACATTTTTCAAACTTTACTATGAAACATTTCATTAATTTTTAATTAATAGAAGTAAGTAAATACAAATAAATTTAAAACACATAAGTGAGTAAACCAAAAATTATTTTGCAAGTGTTAATCATTTAAAATTAACCATAAAAATAAATTGTAGACATATATGTATATTATTTTAAGTGAATCAGCATAATTTTCCTTCAAAAGAAAATTGTAATAACTCTTTTTTTTTTTTTTTTTACCTTTGGTAAATGCATATAATAGACAGGCAAGAGAGCCTAACAATGAAGAATTTCTAAATAATTTCATAAGATTTTGTTTTGAATAATATTGACAGTGTTGAGAAGACTAAAAATTGTCCAGTTCAATACTGTATTTCCTTCAAATAGGTATAATTTTAAATATTAAAAATGATCAAGGTTTTGCCTAAATTGCAATTTTTATTACTCCGTTCTAATCATTTCTGTAATAATACTTGACTTCTGGAGGTTCTTGGAGATATTTGCTACAGAGAGCATTACAATCACATCTTTTGAATTTAGAGAAATATCAATGCATTTCTCTCCACAAATTTACTATTTAATAATGTAATATTTTACACATTGAAAGGTTCAGTTACATTTTTTTGTAGATTTCTTTTCCTGAGTTAATATTGCTTCCAATATGTAATGAATAAATATTCGTAATACTGAAAGTTCTAGAATATCTACAATCATTCATTTTAAAAGCAGAAGCTAAAAATTGAAATCATTAGATTAGCTTTTTCTTTTTATCAACATAAATTCTTGATATGATTCATCACACTTTAGTTTTTAACTTGTACCTCTTCTTGGACAATGTATTTGTTGAGTATGCTTTTCACATCTGATTTAATGAATATCTTTCCAACTGCAGTAGCTTCAATATGAAGTCTGAAAAGGTAAATATATTTCCCTTTATATTTGGAGATATTCTTTACTAGTACTTGAAGATGTAGAGAAATGCGAGAAATTCTCAGGCAAAATAGAATATCTTTAATTGCACAATTCATATGGAAAATGAGAAATACCTCATTTGCAAACAGTCTAAATTTTTAGCAGTACTTAAACGTATCAATTTTTATAATTTATTACACCTGCAACATGACTCGGGAAATTCGTATGAAAACGTTTGGATAATTATTTTTTTCACAGCATTTACAAAGTTGTATTACCAATAATTCCCTAAGCTGAAATTTATGAGTTCTACTAAAATCTTTTATTCACCTAATCCTTTTTAATTTTTCTGACAAAGTTTCAATGCAAAGAGCTGTAAAATGTCCAAAATAATTTAAAACTTTGATGTTACCTGAAGTTAATAAGGCTGCGGTTATATATTTTAAGTGTGTGAATTATGTGATAATACAAGTAAAAAATATGCAATACTGTAAAAATAATAAATTTAATTAAAAGATATTAGAAATATTCTACAAAATAAAAATCTATACAGCAAAAAGAGCACTTAGTTGAACTTTTAGCTGTCTTTTAGGAAAATTTAAGATCTAATAATAATATATATTCTAATGTTAGTGGAAGCAGTAAATCAAGTGACATGAGCATTTTAAAATTCACAGAAAAATAGCCTACTTAGCCACTAAATTGGTTTTAAAAAATAAATAGAATTGTATTACATTAAACATAAAAACTAAAAAACCAAAAAAATATTTTTAGCTTTAAATATTCAAAAGTTTAATAGAAATATATTTTAGATGACCACTTAATTTAAATTTTCATTTAAAAAAAAAGGGAGAGGGGGGGTCATCTGAGATATATTTAATTCAAAAATAGAAAATTGAGCTTCTAAAATCAATTAACTTTTGCCAATGGAGCAAAAATTCAATATGACAATTACAATTAATATATCATTCAGTGTTTAGCAGTAATATATTTTATTTTTTACAATATAGAAATAAATAATTTATTTTTGATTTTAATTTAAGAAGCATCTGTTATTTATTTTCAAAAGAAAGAGTATTGATACCTGATGATTATTTTAATAAAATGAAATGGGACTTCCAAGCAGAGGACAAATTCTTTAAGCATTACTGCTATAATTATATAAAATCTCTCATAAACATGGTTTTTTATTTTAGCAACAGGCTAATGATAGAACATGTAGAATAAACAAAATTTTAAATACACAGGCTAATTTATTTATAATAAACTAAGTTTCCTTTACAAACTAAATGGTTCGTCTATGTGTGTGTACTGATTCACCCCCAAACCTAAAGTTAATTGCAACACATAATAAAAGGAAAATTGTGTATCTCGCACATACAAGGTAACCATTTTTGCACCTTATGATGCAACCATTTTAGTGTTAAATAAATTTTAATACATAGAAAAATATGCACAAATAGATTTTAAGAAAAAAAATGCAAGTCAACATTGCAATTTGCTCAATAAGTTGAAAATACAAAATGCTTTCAAAGTTGACTTATTTTTAAAACTAATATAACTTTCATAGTCTAAGCAAGGCTGTCTTGTTTTCTTTATACTGAACAAATGTAAATTTCTTCACATTTTGATCTCATAGACTAATATACATAATATTTATTTACCTTTAAAAATTGAATTGAATCTATTCTTATAAGTATTTGCAGCATAACATTGTTTGTCTAATAAATACTTCATGATTATTTTTAAGTCTATTTTTTCACACCATAAATCATAATCCATCCATCTTATTGGGTTTTACTTTTTAAATGTACTTTTTTTGGGCCCAATAAACATTTTATTATTGAGACATTACAATGTCAATGCCCTGTTATATATCATGATAGTGAAAAATTTTTAAGTGATAAAAAAAAAAAAAAAAAGAAAAGAAAGAAAGAAACTGAACATTTGTGTATCACACAAATACAGGAAAATGTTAAAAATAAAATGATGAAAAATATCTTAGAAACAGTAAGGAAAAATTCCTCTGGTTATTAATCTGTAAAATAAAAAAAAAAGATCAAACTTTTTTTTCCTGCTTAAATACGAAAATTATCACACAGATTAAAGAGTGAATTATGAATGCCAACATTTTTGCCCTCCAACTTTTAGTATTTGACTTTAGAGTCAGTCTACTATGACAAAATTACACCATTGAAAAGACAAGGTTTTGTGCAATATCCCCTTATAAATAATATACAAGAATATGTAACACACTCATAAAAATATATTAGTTATTTATTTTGACCAGTTTGTTAATCACCAGGATGATAAAAAGTTGCAGATATTTTACTGAATGAGAAAAGATATATTCATTGGACAAGCCACAGAGATCAGAGGAAATACTTCAGTTACATGAAATACAATAGTCTTTTACCTTACTACAGGAAATAAAAAGTCTTAATTAACAAAAAGCAAATTTAAATTTTGCAAATTGAGAAAGTTATGTTCCGTGAAAAAAATTCTTTTTTAGTATTAATACATGCATTTATAATATTTTAATAATTAGCATGATTAATATCTAAACAACATAAATATATAAAGTAGGCAAAATAGAGTTATTAGGTTTTTTTTTTTTTAATTCTTAAATTTCAAGTATTGAGAACTTTCAAGTGCTTCAAGCATTTGAATAAACCATGAGCATTAATATAATTTGGATAAGTTTATTTCTAGTTCAGACAAATAAAATTATATGCACAACAAACAAGGCACACTAAGTTGAAAACAGAATTTTTAAATATTAACTTTGAATAAAATATATCTCCCAAAATGTAGTTAAGGAAATTAAAAGAAAATATCTAAGATTTCATATGAAAGCGGAAATCTGCTTAAAATTTAGCAAAAATATAAAACTAACCTACGGCTAGTTCTTGGCCTTGAATTTGGATAAAGACTATGAGAAAATTGATGTGAACCCAGTTCATATAATGATGGAAAATTTTTGTTGCATTCATGACACCTGTAGGTCATTTCATTTTCATGCGACTTAGTGTGTTCCAGAAATGGATCTAAATCATTAAACATTTGTCCACAACTACTGAGAATACATTTATATACCTGAAAACAAAATATGCAATCATTTACACTATTAAAATAGAGTATAACATCAATAACAGGAACACATTAAACATTTAAAATATGTAATTATAAATTTAAATGACTATCACAGCCTCCTATATTTTAAAAATTATAACAGTTAAAGTAATAAAAATTTCTTTTTTTCATCAATTCAGAATTTATACTTCTTTTTTCAAATCTTTCAAGAATACGAACAAAAGTTAATGTTAACTTAAAATTTTATTTAAAAATGAGAAACATTGAAAAAAAACTGTAGTTTAGAAGGAAAACAATATGTACATGTACAAACAAGTAATATATTAAATATTAAAAAACAAACAGAAACTATATAGTTTCAAGATTGCCCCAATTTACTCATAAATTTAAAATGATCATCTTTTTTTATTGATCCAAAAAAAGCATTGATAATTGTACAAACCTTCTCAGTATCATGTTTTTTCATATGACTTTTTAATTTGTAATAGCTATTGCCAATGTAGGAACAGTAGGGGCATGCATATGAACTTTTGTCGATATCCGAGCCATTCTTATCTGGTTCCAGATTCTGCGGAAAGATATAAATATATTAATAAAACCTTTTTTATTGTAAGTCTCATTTCATACAAACAAGTGGTTTGGTTTCTAAAAAATTATCACAAAATAGAATTCTATGATAGATGTACAAGCAAGAGATCCCATTTAAAAAAAATTTATTAATAATTAATACAATTGTTTCATATAAACATAAAAGTATAAATACTTTGCATTGAGAAACAATGAATTAGAATAATGAATCTTAACTACGATAACTTTATATAATTATGAAAATTCTAATTATATTTACATCTTTAGTCCATCTCAAAGGGGGGGAAAGCAATAGAAAAATTAAGGAGTTTTCATTTGAAACTGGACAATATTCATAAACTGTATAAAATTAGAAAATAGAGCTAGCTTACGGAGTTACTACTGTGACATACACATATTGAACATTTTTATGCAGTACATAAGAAGAAATATTAAGGTAGGAAAATATTCTTACTTTTCTGTTTTCAAATATATTTCAATTTGAGTCCTATTGTTATTTCCATTAACTTTCATCAAAATTAAAATGGATACAAATGGAAAACCAAGACATCAATTTTAATAAATTATAATTTACAATTACAAATTTTTCAAGTTTCCAAGTTTGGAACAATGGCATACAGGCACTTCATTCTTCAGATGGCTGCTTGTTTAAATTTCTTAATATCAGTTGAAAAAATATTGTACAATGCAAATCAAATTTTATAATTTGAAATAACTAAGCTTGTGAATTACAAAGAATATATGCAGATATATTATTCAGACTATTTAAATCACACCCTCAAAAAAGGAAAAAAAACCACAGTTCTTAGTATATCTTACAATAATATATAATTTAATCAACCAGTAATCCAATGCAGTAAATTACAGTATATAAATTCAACTGAATATTATAAAATGTAATCAATTAATAATTTATTCTAAGTAATAATAATACTTCTCCATACTAAATTTTTTAAAAATAAAATATAGCAAGATGTTTCCATTCAATTTATTCTAAATAATGACAATACTTTTCCATACTAAATTTTTTAAAAAATAAAAATAGCAAGATTCTTCCTTTAAATAAGCTCTTTAATGAATACATTTATAAAGAAATATTTTGAATTTTTTTTAGTTAATATCAATAATTAATAAAAATTTCAGAAAACAGCAAAATTCGAAAGTATAATTGCTTTCTCAGACAATCCAAAATTCCTTTGATTACATGCATTAGAATAAGTATTAGCTATCTGAAGGAGACATGATTTTATTTTTATAACATTAAAAAGCAAATAACTATGTTACGGAAAACACTTCTTGAATATTGTAGAATAGCAAGATAAAAAAAATTTTAAAAAATCATACCATTGTGTGATCAGGTGCATCTGGTACATTGTTGTCTTGAGATATTTCTCCATCACTACAAGAAGAACTATTTTTTCCTAACAAGTGAGGCAGAGTTTTTGCTAGTCCATCTGGCCATACCTAAAATTGTATTTACAAAATAATTATGCTTAAAACTTGCTGAACATATATCAAATTTGTTTTCAATACAAAACTAAGATCTACTAATAAAAGCTATTAAAAAGTTTTTATAAATGAAAATATAAATATAAGTTAGAGGAATAAATTTGAGATTATATTCACATATTATTTTTGAATGGGAATAATTTATACACAGTGATTTTTGTTTTAAAAATACTTCTATTATAAATCCTAAATTGAAATAAAATAGAATGATCACAATTCAATAGAAAAAATATGAAATGTAGAATTCTTTAAAGCAACAAAACAATGGAACAAATGTTTGTAAAAGGATTACTATTATTTAGTGAAAGATTAGAAGTGAAATTTTCTTTATTGCCATTTATGAACAAAAGCTTTTTGCTTTCATTTATAAAAACACAGCCTAAGAATTTCACAATGAATTTTATATGAATGAATTAAATGACATCTCAGCTGGTATTAAATCAATATGATTCTATACCATATCAAAATAATGCTTAAAAACCCAAGTTTTATTTTATGTGCATCAGTAGTCATCATTCCCCATAATAATCATAGGTGAAACCAAAACTTGAACATAAATAACTAAAGTTCAAAGTTCTTGTAATTTTAAACCCCAAGATAACCGCTCCCCCCCCCCCCCGTCTTTCAAGCACTAATATTAGTATAAATGAAAACAGCATTATAATTTACTAATTAGAATTTATTTCTATCATTCCGCACTAAAAAGCCATTTGAATGCACCATTTCATTTGTTATAAAATATATTTATAATTATTTTCATTTCAATTATTTAAAGTAAATTTACTTTAGCTTATTTTTGAAGATAAAAATTTCTATCACTACATAACATTGCTGATATAAATTTTTAACTTGAATGATTTTTTTCTTTCATGCTTCTTTCTAAAATGTTATTGATTTGTTTCCATAATATATGTTTTGAAAATAGCATGATTTCAATTAAATCTATTTTGATTATTAAAAAATGCATTTCATACAAATGAAAAATACAATTCCTCAAGTAAAATTTTTTGAATGAAAATAAAAATATATCACATTTAAAAAACAAAAGTTATATTTTTATAATTTAAAGTAATTCTATGTAATCCTAGGGTTATAGGAGATATATATATCTTAATAATTCTATTTTTATAAAAATTTAAGCTATAATAAATCTAAAGATGAAAGTTATATTACAACATTGAACTGAAATTGATTTGTTTCATAATATAAATAATTTATGTAATTAAATAAAGTTGCAACACAGGCAGAAACATAAAGATTATATTGTTTTAATTAGTCAAATTTATTATTATACAACCAAAGAATTTAAAAATAGAATGTTAAAAATATTAATGTTTACGGTACCTTATGAGTTTGCATATGTTTTTTAACATTAGATTTTTGGGCAAATGCCCTACCGCACACTATGCACTGAAATGGCTTTTCTCCAGTATGACACCGAATATGTTGTTGCAGATCAAAGTTTTTTGTGAAGAACTTGAAACAGTAAGCACAACTTAATTTGTTGTCCTGTATAACAGAAAAAAAAAAATAAATAAATAAATACAAACAAGAGCAAAACCAGTTAAAATTTTATTTTGCAAAAAGGTAGTGATAGATTAATTAGTTTCACATCAATTTCAACTCCATAACTCTTTTCATGGATCTACATATTTTATTAAGTGTTTCCTCATCCATCTCCTCAAAGTATACTTTTTATCATGATAAATTGTTATGGGAGAGCATAATTTTACTGCCTGATGATAAATAGTGATAGTACTTTGTTTAACAATACGAACATAAAAATTCAAATTCTATGGTAATTATGTCGCAGATTCGTGTTCGAATATGGTTCAGAAACTGATTAGAAAATTAGTTGTAAAAATGCAAATATGCACCATATGGAATGTTGATTTATTTTATTATATTTTTTTAATATTTGTTACAATCAGAATGGAACTATGAGATGTAAGACTGCCAAATAAATGTACTTTGCCAATTCATTATTTCACCATTGAATTGTTAACTTCATGAGAAGGTGTAGATTTTCAATTCGAATAGAAACATTTAATAAGAGGAAAAATAAAATATTTCAAAAAGGTTCATTAAACAAGAACTATGTTCAATAAAAATGATAATTTTAATTTATAGCTTTTTTTCATAAAAGATAAGAAGTAAAAGTACATTTTGAAACCAAGATAAACAGGTCACAATGACTTTTACCATAGAGCTTTGGAGTCAAATACAA
>BMAW01059970.1:138906-153713 GCA_019974015.1 Nephila pilipes | reverse complement strand
ATAGAGCTTTGGAGTCAAATACAATAATATAATGGAGTCATATAATCAGTCAAACCTTATAAGTATTGCAAACATAAAGAACAATACTTGAAATTAACTATTTTAAAAGCATCCATTACACAATTTAAACGTACATATCTGTACGTAACTGAACATACAAGAAAAATATTTTTGTCAAAACATTATCAATCATCTATTAATATAAGATTAATTTTAGATTTTAAAAAAAAATTGAGTTTTAAGATGTTTTGTGCAAGAAAATAAACATATTTTATTATTAACACTACATAGAAAATATTAGTTAATTAAACTTGCAATATTAAATGAAAATTTCGACAGTATTTGGGAATTTTCTTTCATTTTAAAAAGAAAATAAAATTGCTCCTCTGAAAAGGAATTCTCTCTCTCTCTTTCTTTCATATAAATATGGAGAAAAAAACATTATAACCTACTTACTAAGAATTAAGAACATATTCTTGAAGTTTGAAATATATATATACATTTTAAATAATAAATGAATATATAAACCATCATTAGAAGAGGAGGGGGAAAAGCACATAAACCTCACTACCTTTTTATTTTGACTGTCATCATTTTCAGTTTCGGGTGGTGGTTTTTTCGATTTGACCATGCTGCTATGAAATTCCGTAATTATATTCACAGTACTTGGTTCTTTATCATTTCCATTCTGATCATTGTTATTTCCAGAATCTAAAGTTTCACAATGAGGAGTTTCCACAACTACATTGGCATTTTTATCTGTTTCTGGATTACTGCACAGAACTGAAGCAGGCTCAGCAGTGTTACTGATGTTTAAAACTACACCAGATATAGCACTATTTGCTTGCTGACTAGTTAAAAATATAGGTCTAGAAATAAATTTGTCATTGATTATTGAAAGTTCAACAGTCTGAGAATGTTGTGGATCTTGACTAGCAACTTGCTGAAGGACATGCTGTACAGTGGCAGGCAGAGCTTGTGAAGTATAAGTGGTTTGAGGCATGACAGCATGGCTAGGGACTACATTTATATTTGAATTGGATGTCACAGCTGTTGTTACTGCACTTGGATCTAATCCAGCAGCAGATAGTTGCAGGAGATCTGCTTCAGTTAAGACCAGGCTTTGGGGGTAATTAGTTAGAGTTGATGAAGGTATCTAGAAAATGGAGAAACAATATTAACAGAGACAAAGAGATAATTTAATGAAAAAGAAAGTAAAAAAAAAAAAAAAAAAAAAGATGCTGTGAGAAGCTGTATGTTCTTGTAACTTTTTAGAACACTTGAATTAGGACATGTGTGGTCATGTACTTTTTTACTCTACTTATGGATCTGTCACCAACAGTTGCATAATCCAATTATTATACACAGAGTTTTTAGGCATGGAAGTTTTATCATTGAACTTCTCAAATGTCATATAAATAATAGAGTAACAATTTTGACAGTGCAATTTTTTCATATATGGTAAGTTTAGCAATTATAATAATTATGTACAGAAAAAGAAAATAAGTCAACTGATATTAGATGTGGCTAACCAGAAGGAGCTAGGAGTAGCAAAAATAGATTATTAGAAAGCAAATAATGATAATGAAATAAACAAGTGCAGACAAAGGGGATGAAGTTGGGTGGAACGTTTTGATTGGTCGATCATTGCCGAGAGGAAAAATTAATAGAAAGTTTGCTAATAAAAAGAAATTTGGAATTTAAATTTAATGAATCCTTTAATCCCTCAACCATAAAAACTTAAATATTATTAGTGAAAGACAATTAAAGAAATAGTGCAGACTTTTGTGCGAAGGAAATAAGCTAATGTAGTTATTGAGGTGACAGATTTGGGAAGGTGAAATTAAAATTTCTGAAAGGATTTTGACTAGGAGAAAATTTAGCAATAACACCTAGTTTTAAAACTTAATGTCCTTTTTACAGTTGGGAAGCTTTCAGAGTCATATAAAGAGAATGGATCTGGGTCTTTTCATGGACAACAATTAATAAGTCATATACAGAAGCTGGATTCCAAGTATTATATTGAAATTTTGAGGGAGTTAATTATAGAAGCTGGCAGACTGACTTTGAAAGCCATAGAACGGGTTCTATTTTAAGATCTCAGTACATGACTTCACCCCTTACAAACCAGGGACACACAATCTTGTTCTTCTGAATTAAAAATTTCTTTTTAAAGAAAATTAATTCTTGACTGCTTCTATTTTACAGGGTTCCATATTTGAGAGGAGAAATGGAAAGAGAACATTTTGTTACAATAGGACATAATTATGTTCAATCATGCCAGAAACTTGGGATAAAGCATAGAGTTTCGTTTATATAAAAGTATTTTTTTCACTTAGGAAAGAGCAAATTCAGCATGCAAATTATGAAAAACATTCAGATTATTTTAAAATTAATGTTTAATATATAAAGACATAAGGGATATTGGTTCAAATCTAACAGACAAGCATGTTGAGATGCTAGCAAAACCTCTTTCTTGAATGAATACCAAAATTAAAACACAGATAATTACAAATAAGAAAATTGACAATCATTTATTGGTTATTTTTCAGATAGCAATAACTATAAACAAATTAAATATGGAAATCTTAATTCTTGAAGCTTTGATAAATGTTATTTTCCAATTTATATCATAACATTACTCCTTTAAAGTTTTAAAATAAGTGATATTTTATAAAGTGAAATAGGTCAACAAGATAAGTTAAGAACTAAAATATATTATTACCTGAATTTTTTGAACAAGAACTGTATTTTGAGGTACTCCACATACATTAGAAGGTAAAGTTATATCTGTAACAGGACTAACAGCTGAATTATTGCATTCAGCTTTATGATTAACAAAGACTTCAATAGACAGGAATTGTTTCTTACATTTTCCACATTGGAATACATCACTGTCTTCTAAAGTCGAGCCTAAAAAACAAAACATGACAATTTTAAGCACAATATTTGTTTTAATTGTTATTCCTTTCTGCAACACTTTTTGATTACAGCACATACAAAATGGAAACATTAAATTATTAACACTCTTCAATCAAAAATTTACAGTTAGTTTAAGTTCTTGTGATAACAGAAACAAAATCAATACTTACTTGCAGGTAAAATTCTGTTTAATGTCTCATTATTATAAAAAAGTTACAAAATAAGAATAGTTTTACATTGATTTATGACAATTTGTAGCAATCAGAAATTTATGTAAATGTTAGGACTCCAAAATAACTACTTTGAGTTCAATATTAAGCATATTTTATTTGAAAGATCAATAACATATTATTTAATAAGTGATAAATAATTAACAGGTATATTGTATCAATTATTTTTATCAGATTTTATCACTATACTTACTTTTCACTGCAAAATACTTAACATAGCTTATCACAAATGAACATAATAGATAAAGTACATGTTATCAAAATGTTATTCAGGTAAAAACATAAACTAATATGTTAAATTGCACTTAATCTCATGAAATCAATCACTTATTTTACTATACTAATTGAAATGAGAAATTTATTTTTAAAGTAAGCATTAATTTTTATTTGAAATTATCGCATTTGTTTCAAACCTATATTTTTTAGTTCCGTCACACAATTCAGATTAATTTCTATGAAAATTTAATATAGATAAACTGAAGTTAAAATTTATTCATTTCATTTACATTTTATAATTGCCATAAGTAATTTATAATTAAAAAGAATAATTTACTGCAAAACTTAATATGCATGACTTACAAATGATTCATAACTTGACATTAATATATGTGTGTTTTAATAAAGTTTAACTTAAAGAAAAAATAAAACTTGTTTCAATCAATGATCTGCACTCTACAATTGTGAATTTCAAAGTAAGTCTTACTGAACTGATGTAAAGAAATGTAATGCATTCTCAAAAAAAATATTTTTACATTAATTCCTTTGTATATAGATAAGACAACAGTTGTAATGCATATAATACAGAGCAATTAAACAGTATATTGCGTTTTTGAAAGAAACCATGTTAGAAAATAAATATTAAAGACAAATTCGTCTTAATTTGCATTTAAATTACCTGTTTCAGGCTGGGCTATTAATTGCGAATCTAACATACTTCGTACTGTCAAAACAGTTTGTTTATCACTTAAAGGAACTCCCGAAACATTGGCAGCTGCAAAAGTAAATGCAAAATTTTTTTTTTATTATTTGGAGTGAATATCATACAATAAAATCACAAATAATTAGAAACGAAGTATCTGTGAAAATTACTAGTTTAATTTAAACTACAATTTTCTTATTTGATCAGTGTAAATTTCAAAATTTATCACACCATATAAAATATTTGTCCACAATAATTATTTAATAAGACAATCTCACCTGGAATAGCCTCGAACATCAGCTGCGCCATCTTTAATGTTTTTGTTGAATGTTTTTTTGAGAGTGTTTGAGATGTTTATGAACTACTTTAAGTTGATTGATTGATTGATTTAGTAAATTTTAAAAGTAGTGATTATGTACTCATAATAACAATCAGATAGAGACGAGTACCAGTCCAGTGGACTCTTTACTCAGTGTCATATTGAAGCTCTGATTTTTTTTAAAATTCAAACAAGAATATTAAAATGTGCTTAATGCACAAATGAATTAAAAAAAAAAAAAAACAGTTTTAACTTATATTTACTGTCTATGAAGATGCTCTGCATACTTTTCGGCTTAAGAACCAAAGGATAACTGTTTTACCTATGATATATAGTTTTTAACACATCAATCAATAACTCCCGAAACTAACATTGAAAACAACATTTTTTTTGCAAAATTTTTTTTTATTCATCAACATAACACCTTTTGTAATCACCTTTTAGGTGATAATCGTTCAACGCTTTTCCAAATCTTTTTTTTTCCAAAAATTTTTTCCTTTTTTTTCGCAAGAAATCTTTTTTGTGCGAGTAAATAGCAGTAAAGCTTTCTGAATCATGACTCGTTGTTTTTTGTCCATCGAGACAATCGCGGCACCACTTGGAAAAAACCACATGCTCAATTTTCATGGATAGTAAATCACATATGATATCCGTCGTCATCTCAGCCTAGCTATTAGATACTTCATATAATGGCTCCGTCGCTGGCGCATGTTTCGGTCGTACGTTCAGTTCGCTCGGCAGATCCGCGCGAGCATTTGTACGTAACGACCACGCTTACTGCAAACACCGGCAAATCGTTGCTTTTGTGACAAGGCCAGTAACACTTTTCAATCCATTGTGTCGTTGCACGGTGTTTTACCCATTAAAACAATAACGCCAAACACGGCTTCAGTTTTTTCTTTAAAGCAAACTACCGCTTTACTCCGGCTGCTTTCGCTGGCTACCGATACGTCGGCCGTGCAGCACATTTCAAAGCAAGGGTAGGCCTGCAAGAGCGCAATTTGAACAGCGCCTATACCGTTGATACCAAAATTTGGCGGTGATTTGGCCAGAAATGCATTTGTATTTGCTTTGGCAGCTGCTCCGCGCCTTGCCGCCTTGCCGCCTATATATATATATATCTTTTCATGCGAAATGTAAAATAGTCAGTAAGCATGTTTCATGCTTGAAAAAATGTATTGCTATTTGCAAAATGTGTATTTTTGTTTTCAGCCATTTGAATATCACTTATCGCATTTCAAATATGTTAAAAATTAGTGGTGTAATAACAAATGAGGCTATTCCACTCTTTGAAAGTCTTTCTTTGGGTTGAAGTGACAAACCTGTGGAAAGTTCATCTGGTGCAGAAATGTCGATTTATAATCCACCAGAATTCGTCCTCTGGTTTCTAGAATGCTGAAAATGTTGAGTGCAATTCAGATGAAGACCTGGAAGAGCAAAGTGTCCCAAGAGATGGAAGAAGTGAAATGCTACAACAGCTATTACAATTTTTTCACTAAATTCAGGATTTAATGAATCATTTAAAATTCGTTTGAATACACCTACCTTGTAATGCTACTGATTTACCTTTGTTGAAAATCGAGAACATTTTGGATTGTTTGTAAAAAGTAGAGCCCACTCGAAATGTAAAATGTATTTTTATGCTTGAAGGCGGGAGGAAATGATTTCGTGATTTTCAACCATAATAGATATATGTATCTTGTTATTCATAATATTGAAAAAAAAACGCAGCGAAATTCTGTACAGTTTCTTTATTTTCAGTGTAGTGAAATATTTTTACCTTTAGTGATCTGACGGTACTAAAAAGTACCAATTTAATTTATTAGCTTTAGTTAACGATATTTTTTAAAATTTTCTATAATTATTACATAAATATTCCATTCTGCTTTAATAATGTAATAGGAAAGAATTTTAAGGAGATATTCCATTCAATTCAAAATTTGGGGCATAAAAAGTTAACTCAATTTTATGGCCCAAATTGTCACTTAGAGATATTCTCTTTGATCCTGGAATAGTCACCAAATGTTTCAGCTATCGCTAAGGTGTTACTTTTTATCCTAGTAATATTAAAAAAAAATTCGAAAGCTTATGAAGAGCTTGGCGTCCGTAGATTTCACATCCTGATGTCTGTGGAAGATGGTTCGAAAGAATTGAAAACACTGTTCTGAAACATTTTTCTTCAATGAAAAAAAAAAAAAAAAAAAAAAAAAAAAAAAAACTTGCTGGTAGTACAAATATATGTGGATAATACACTCATAGACAAAAAAAATTAGCTCACCAAGAAGGAGTCGTCAAAATGAAACGAAATTCTACATACGTAATGACTACTTTGATACAAGTAAATGATTCGAAAATCAAAGAAAAAGGATCATTTATTTCAGAGAAAAAAGGCATAAGAACGGAGGATTTAATACCCTGTTGAACTCCCTGAAGCTCGAATTCATGATACGATACGATCGTGCATTGAGGCATACAAGTTCTGTATGATGTCTTGAGACATTTCGTTCCATATTTGCTGTAACCTTGATTCTAGTTCGTTCAAACTCGTGGGATGCCCAACTCGCCATCCCAAATGATCCTAGATATGCTCGATTGGAGACAAATCTGGGGATCGGGCAGGCCAAGGAAGGGTAGTAATTGTGCGGAGACAGTCTTGTGACACCCTTGCCGTATGAGGCCGAGCATTGTCTTGTTGAAAAAATAGCTCCTGGGAGCCGTTGCATGAGTGGCAACATAGGCGGTTTCAGGATGTCATGGACATACCGCTGGGCTGTTATGGTGCCACGGATCAATATAGGGGTGACCGTGTATTGTAGGCAATGGCACCCCATACCATCATACCAACTGTGGGAGCGGTGTGTCTCTGTAAAGCAAAGGCAGGATTGAGGCGTTCACCACGGGGTCTCCACACACGAACACGATTGTCATCACTGCTGAGATTGAATCTGGATTCGTCGCTAAAGACGACCTGATTTCATTCCGCTGCAGTCCAGTTTCCTCGTACGCGGCACCACTCCAAATGGAGGCGTCGATGGGTGGGCGTCAAGGGCAGCATACGTAATGGGCGCCGCGATCCCAAATGTCCTTCAGTCAGGTGCCTTCGTATGTTTCGAGAAGACACAGGGGGGCCTAGTGAAAGTGCTACCTGTGCCTGGATGGTGGCCGAGGAAGCAGTTGGCTGTACGCGTGCATTTCTTACGATGTGGTGGTCTTCTCGACGACTGGTCTGTCTTGGGCATCCTGAGCCTGGTCTTCGTGTAAATGACATCTCTCGGATACACTGGTCCCAACACCTCCTCACAACACAATCAGAGTGGCTTTATTGACGAGCTATTCGCCTAGCTGACCACCCAGCTTCCATCATGACGATGATTCTCCCCCTCTCAAACTGCGACAGCTGTTCATATAGTCTTCGAAAACGGCGTAATGGTATGTCTACCTCAGCTCTTCCTTTGTAAACGATTCAGTACACTCAAACAAGCTTTGGTTACCTGTTTTTTTACTCCACGGAGAACGACATTAAACGCCCTCTACCGATTATACGTAATGCGCAATTGAGCTGCATTTCTAATTATTTGCATATTTCTTTGACATGTACATTCATGCCAAATTTCTTTACGATATTGCAATTATTTCTTGGTGCGCTAATTTTTTTTTTGTTCAGGAGTGTATAAAAGTGTCTTTCTTCCCATATCAAATGCCATAGAAAATAATGCTTGTTAAAAAAAACCATTAATTTTACATTACACCATTCATCAGCAGTACGTAAAACGCTTGGATATGTCAGAAGTTTTAAATCTAATCATATCAGCTGTTAATTATATCAGATCACATGCATTCAACCATTGTCAATGCCACAACTTTATTAAAAAAAGTTGTAAAGGACTTACCACACGATCATTATTCTACGGGGTGCTGGCTTAGAAGCAAAAAGTTTTAATTTGGTTTTTTGAACTCCAAGCAATAATCGAAATTTTCTTGAATAAATAGAAACCACCTCTAGATGAATTACAAAACAATGAGTGTGATTATGAAAGATATCTTTTTATACAGATTTAATTAAACTTATGAATGAACTTAATTTCAAATTATAAAGAGAAAACCAACTTCTAGCTGATTTATACACTTATATTAAATCCTTTTTACAAATATTTGCTTTTTTCTAATTCCGATTGAACACAAACAATGTTTCTCGCATTTTACTATATGCCAAACATTCAGTCAACGAATTGAGATTCCAATTTCCAGAAGATTTCGCAAATTAGCCTTGAGTGCTTAAAAATAAATGTTGAGTTTCATTTTTCAGATTTCAATGTAATTCAAACATCAAGACTTTCGACAACTCATTTTATAGCCGACATAGAAACCCTTGCTCAAGAGTTTCAAATGTAAATTGTTAATCTGCAGTATAGCGATATTTTTAAAGAAAATATTTAAACTCATTATTAGCGGAGTTTCTTCCACTCTGTGTTTTTGATCATCAATTTGCTCGTGCCCCCCCCCCCCTTCAGAGATACTTATCAATATGAAATAAAATCTCCAAAATGTACACAAATACACGCGCATGTATTCTCTTGCATATATGTATGTATGTGTGTATACTTATACATGAATGAATAAAGCCATTGTCATGTTTTAAAAAGTCTCAGATATTCAAAATAAATAACAATTTTATTGTAATTTAAACATAAAATACTTATGCTAAAATTCTTTACTTTAGCATAAGTAAAGAATTTTAGCATTAGATTACTTTGAAATTCTCTTTAAAATTTCATTTTGTTCCATATTATACCTAATTGGGTACTGGTTATTATAATTTAGTTCAGTTTATTATTTATTATTATTTTTGAATAACTGTAATAGAGTAGGTAGTGCTAAAATGTTTCATGTTATTGAGAAATCTTCCCAATATTCAGCAAAATTTCTAAAACTACACCTCAAAGGCTGTTAAAGGGAATCATGAAAGTTACTCCTATTTTGTTTTCTTATCATATATGTTATCCCTCCTTTTTGTTTCGCGTACATATATCATAAGAGAATTATGGGTGCATCAACATATAGACGATGGCATCAAGAGGAGACCGTGGCAATAGTAATGTTTTGCATCTTTTTTGAGTGTTATTCGAACCCATGATTCGTGAAGGAATTCTGAAAGAATCCAAACGCATTCGATGGTGTAGGAAAAACACCCATGCAAAATGCATTTGTAAAAGAGTTAAGCTTACCTTAATACATTACTTCTATACTTCTGATTTGACCCATTTATTTCCCAAGTTTAAAAAAAATACCTTTTAGGAAGACATTTTCTCTCGAATGATGACGTTAAACTAGTCGAAAATTGACTTTCTCAACAGGAAACATATTTTTACTGCCAACACTCAGATTCCTTAATCTTGCACTACTATGAATGCCTTAACAAACAAGGCAATTGTATTGGAAAACATATACATTTTCATATATAAGCTATATTTCCTTCATTGTATATTTAAAATTCTAGAAATAAGAAATTCGGATACCTTACTTTCTGATACTCTCTCGTAAATAGAACTAAGTATATTTGTAATTGTCATACACTTCAGATATTTCTATGCTACAACCAGTTTTGATAAATCTATAACGGCAAGAAAGTATATATTTGACACATTTGTAGTGTACCTCTATCGCCTAACTCGCCTGTCATTTTAAATATGTCTACTCTCAAAGACAAGGTCTTCAACTTAATTCCATGCATATATAACATAACTAAAACAGTCACACTAAATCAGTCCAAGAATATAGTCAATTAGTTTTCAAAACCTTATTTATTGTTTAACTAAAAAGGAGAATGCTCACCATTAGTTGACTGTTCCTCCACTCGGTTACTAAAAATTTCAATGAATGCGAGTTAAGTGACAATGGAGAAACTTCAACCTGATAGCGTCGGTACCTAGTCCTCATATATAGCACAGACATAAAAGCAACTCTCACTCACTATTCAAAGCCATCACACTTAGGCTAACTTTCAACTACAAGAATCTTGTTATTACCATGACCTCTTTCTATCTAATTCTAAACATATTTCTAATTAAAACATATTTCCCTTAAACTGACTTCTAGAGCACCTTCATGATGTTTGTTTCATTCAACCGCCTCGATTTGAGGATTATGCTAATCATCTATGTTACATATAAATTGTAGTGAATAAGATAAGGTGGTTGGGAGAATAAGCAGAAATAGAGATCGAAGGAGGATGAATAGAGGGTGAGAAACCGGAGGGTTTGTGTAGCGAGGTTGGACATGGTTTTTAAGGAGAAGAAGAAACATTATAGCGCTTAATGTTTAGTGTTGTAATCCTCAGAGAATTCATATTCAATCGAATCAGAGTAACAAGTGTTTATTTCTGATTCAGACCCACTTTTAAAATTGGTCTTATAGCTTTTTGATGCTCTTTGTTCAGGACGCATGATTGGTCCACTTTCGCAGTACTAATTTTAATTCTCTGAAGTAAGAATGAAGTTAAGTTAAAGATGTGACTGTGTGATTATTTTGACTGATTACTTGGTGACTGAACTTCGAGTGAATTAATATGGATCAAATACTATGTAGTGAAGTCAGGACTTCACAGGCTTACTAATCGGATCTTGAACGATCAGCAGAATTTCTACAGATAAAAAAATATGAAGAGGATTCCATCAAATTCTTTTAAAGTACAGAAATTATACTCTGAGATAGATTTTGAAAAAAATAATCAGATTAATTAAAATATTTAATCACTGTACTAAATTCTATCGTATCAATCTCAGATATTCATACAGAATTATTTTTCACTTGTGTTAAAATTTAAACACATCGTTGTCCTTATTATGTATATTCACTGCAAATTTAGCGCCAATCAGAGTATAAAAAACTACTGAGACAAGTAAGTAAATGCTATTTCTGTATGTTTGATTTGGTTTTATTATACAAGGTCTTATTTTATGTTTTAGAAATTGCATAAATCAGGATTTTAACAACACTGAGTGCTTGGCAATATAAAGAATAATTTTGAACAATATATGGATTTCAAATTGGTTTAAAATCGAATATGATGAAAAGTTTTATGTTGCTTTATTCAGATTTCCACAAAAATTGAACAGAAAAGGGAATTGCCGACTGAATTTTTGCCGTCCTGTAAATCTAGTGTGTGTGTGTGTGATTGTAGGCATGTAATCTTCAACAATGAATCGCGTTTCAGTCTCAGAACTGATGACTCCGCAGATACGTGTGGAGGAGGTCAAGCAAGCGAAATGATTCGCCCTTTGTTATTGAGCGGTATACGCTCATTACACAAGATGTTACAAGATGGAGAACAATTAAAGTTGGGACACTCGATCTTTTCTAGTTATCTCCAATACAGTTTGAAGACTCGTAACTACGGTGAAGACATTTTGACGCCAATTATACTGCCCATACTTTCAAGTCACTCAATTGTCATTTGTAGTTAATCAAGTCAACTTTCGATCACATACTTCATAACACTCCTAACAATATTTTCGAGGATAAGACATTCCTAAGGCTTGTTCCGTCACCAGATCTCTAGCCAATTGAGCACATCTGGGACGTGCTTGGAAGGAAATTGCAAGAGTCCCGACATTTCATTGAATTAACTGTCCAGTTGCATAAGTATGGGTAGAATCTATCACAAGAGTCATATTTGACCTGTTTCCCTTCCATATTGTGTTACGGCTAGTATATCTGCTAGTGATGGATTTATTTCTTACCTATGTGTAAGCTTTTAATGGCACAGTTTCTTAATATGACGATCTTTTGTTCTGAATTTGAAATAATTTATTTATAATCTTTTCTTATCTTATTAGGGTTTCGTTATTGTGGCTTGATTTCTTCTGGAGCATGTATTTTTGTGACAAAATGTATTCTTAAATATATATTTATATCTCCTCTTTATTTCTGATTCTTATATTACGTATCCCGAATGTCGATAACTAAGAATAAATTTTTGAAAAATCTAATGTAATTTTTCATCAAAAATGTTTTTAATGCGAAGAAAATTTTAATTAACAATGAAAAAACTTTTCACATATTTCTAATTGAGCATTTCCAATATGAGTCCTATACACTAACATTAGATGAAAATTATGTTAATCACTGAAAGATTTGTGGGCTTCAGAAGTGATTCTAATACAGAACATTGTGTTGCAAAATTATTTTCGTCACCATTCAACTTAATTGGGCTTTAGCAGTCTTCAAATTTTATAGAGAAAATTGGAGAGAGATGATGATTGTGGTGCCTTTTTCGTTACCTGAAAGCTGTTCAAAATGAAGATGTTGGTCAGTAAAAACTAATTCCGCAGTTTCAATGCAAGAGGGAGAAAATTTTTGAGTTTTGAGGATGTGTGACATCTCTTACAATAATACATTCTTTTGAATGACGTCAATAACAATTCCTTTAAACATGTGTATAAAAGTATTTAAAAATAAATCTCCGTAATTAATGAATAGCAGTTGCTCTTTGTAGAAAATAATATATGAATATGTCAGGAGCTGTTTATCGAGTTTTCTTTCAAGATTTCCAAACATCTAATAAAAATTTTCTAGAAGTTTCCTGTTTAAAAGGAATTTTTGATATTCGAATGAAATTGGAATTGAATCCTCTAATTCAGGCCTGTCCAACCCGAAAGACTTGATATTATATATAATATATATATATATATATATATATATATATATATATATGTGTGTGTGTGTGTGTGTGTGTGTGTGTGCGCATGCAAGAGTAGAATTTGTTGCCGATTAAAATTCTCACGTTAAAAACTACTACAACTTTTACCTATCGAGTCGTGAGAAGTGTCTAATCCTCCCGAACCTTATTAAAGAAATCAAGAACATTCTATAAATTGATGGAAATTAAATTTTATTGAATTAAATATATTTACACGAAATACATTTTTTTTAAAAAAAAGGCTTGCAGTTACAACAAAACGTTGACGATAAATTATTAGCGATCAAAAGACACCGAGAAGTCAGTCTGTCTGGAACAATTCGCTTCTGCGTCAAATATATTAGGCTTGCTGCAGAAAGGCTGACTGCTACTATTTCGCATGTTCTACGTGTCGTATTCGCTCCCTACGTCTAGTAATGCACTCCCGCGTTCTTCAGTAAGTTTGCTGGTTAGTTATGCATTGTGTATCGCCCAATAGCACTAAATGGCATGTGCGCTTCTTAAAACGAACTTTGTAATTGTTTCTGAATGAGATTAGAGAAGAAAAACTGTGTTAAAAGTTTAGTCAAGTAGTGAGATATTCCCATGGTAGTAGGGCATGACACGAACGACTTATATTGGAATATTCTTTGGTACTTGTATGTACAATAAATGTTTAAATCTTTATTCAGATGAACCAGGGTAGCGGGCCGCGTGTTGGCCAGGCCTAGTTTAGGACATCTTTGCAGCAAATTCACCGCATGTAACCCATTGTTTTGATTGTTGTTTGATTTGTGGTGCATAAGTACGAAACCTGGTGTCTTATATGGTGACAACTAAAGACAAAATGACGACTACTGGGCGTGGCAGCAATCAAAACGAATCTATAAAAAAGTGTCAAACTTGTTTTGGTGCCGTTCAACAGATGGCAGCATAAAATAATAACACCATCTTGACTTAGAAACGCAATCTGCTGTCATAAAAATACTTTTTGAACCATTCTCGTAATGTAACATAAAGAGACAAAATACTAAAATGTCGAATAATTTTATAATTTTTGTTGAATTATCATGAATTTCATTGATTTTTTATTATTATTATCGCACTCAGAAACTACTCATATACGATATATATATACAGGGCATATCTCTAGAAATAAGACAAACAGTTTATCTAAGTTCTTTCTTTGCATCTTGATTTTTTTGAATTTAGATTCTTCTATATTGGGCTTTAGGATTTTTTCTGTTGAGATAGCTTAACTTATTCTGCATTGTTAAGCCAGGAAATTTGTCTCATGCTATATAAACGGAATTTAAAAGTGTTACATTTCACTTCCTGGATGATTTTTCGTAATTTTTCTAAACATGGTATGTACCGATCAATGCATTGAATTTTATCTTCTAGCCTTTATTAAAAGGTTTAGTACTTTTTTTAAAGTAAATTTGTCTATAATTTAATTGTTTTGTTATGTAATGTTTTCTATTTCTCTCGTTTTATGTATTTAGGTATAGAAAAATAGTTAAAAGTTTCCTTCCTATATTATTTTCTCTATTACTTATAAGAAATAATTAGTAACGTTTTTTTTAACAATTATAATTTTTTTTTCTTTTATTTTAATATTTGCTTCTATATGAATTCTTATTAATTCTTTCAAATTATTTCCTAACTAAATCAGATTACTTTTTCATTATATATATATATATATATATATATATATATATATATATATATATATATATA